>CAJPEV010001302.1:58034-69372 GCA_905338385.1 Darwinula stevensoni | reverse complement strand
CGTCTTCTTAGTACCGTACCGGTTCGTCTCTGCCACAATGAGGTTCAGCAACTCGTCCGTCAAGAACAGCTGAAAGTAATCGATAGGCACTTCACAACTTTGAACGTCCGCATGAATTCCGCACTCCTCGGTAAAGGCAAAGCGATCGTGAGTGGTGGCATCCTCGACCCAGGTTTCTTCTTCCTCTCCTTTATCTGGATCCTCTTCTTCATACTCAGAGTCATCATCGGAGTCGTATTGTACAGGTACGACCAGGGATTGGGCAGCAGGAACATCATCATCATCGGGCACAGGCTCTTCGTCGTCACTGTTGATGAGCAAGTCGTCGAAGCTCCAATTCAGATCGCCGACTTCGTCGGAGGCAGCCATGGTCAGAAGGAAAACTGATTGCTTATCACGATTTCCCCAGGGTTTTTATAGTAACAAGGCCCTGGGCCCGGAGGGATCTCGAAGATTCTTCAATTTTCTATCACCTTCGAGAAACTTCCACATTTTCAATGAATACCCTCTGGAACTGTTGAGAACGTTCCAGAAGATTATGATTTCGTAATTACTGATAAAAATTCCAAAAAATTCAACATTTTAAAAAAACTCGGCAAAAAAAATGTTTTCTGGGACCATGCGTCCTGATGACAGGACGCATTTTTTGACAAAAAAAAAATGCGCATGGTCCCACGCGGCGGACAAGCAAAAATAGGCTGGTCGTCAACGTGTTAGGATTATTACGGCATTCTGATCATCACTTCAAGGATTGAAATCGCTGTCAATGTCGATTGCAGTTAAAAGCGAAGAAAAATTAACATTTTTCAATTTCTTTTCATCTGCAAAATTGAAACTTTTGGTTACAATATACATATTTCAAACTACCAAAATAAATATCGCATCCCGATCCGGAATTAAAAAAAAGTTTGCACTTTCGAAGAGCAAGAACGATGGATTCGTCATCTTTCCACGTATTTCATGATTGCCCTATATGTTAACAGTTAAGAGATCAGAGAAAATTTTCACGTTTCAGTGAAAAAAAAAATCAAAATCTCACAAAGTTATTCATATCCCAATATGATTTTTAGCATATGTGTTGTACCTGTTTACCGAGATGTGTCAGCCAAATTTGATGGAAATCCCAGAGAAGGTATTTTTGCAAAATGAGTTCAAATTTCAGTGCATCTATTTGACCACGTGTTACAGATTTAGATCACACTTATCAGAATGGTATCATCCGAAAGACCAGGAAAAGGCCTTCATAAAGAGCTATAAAGCATCTCTCTAGCTTGAAAGAAGTTATTACCTTATTGAGAAAGAGGGGTGCCACTTGAAGACAAAAAATGCAAATTTTTCATTATCCCTTATCTCACGATCTAATTGATTAAAGACAAAAATATGTCGGATACCTCCTTTTCTCAATACTACAAAGCATTGGCTTAAATGTCACCAAAATTGGAAAGTCATATTTTGTAATGTGTTGATTTGATATGGAAAGACTCAATGTGTTATCTGGCAAGGGAGAACTTTTTTCTTTTCAGTGACAAAACTGTCAATATCTCAAAAAGTTATCAATATCCCAATATGATTCTCGGCAGACCTGTTCTACCTATAGAGGCCTGTAAGTCAAATTTAGTCAAAATAGAAAATAAGGTATTTTTGCTAAATGACGTCATAAGTTTGAGTTTAGATTTTATTGCTACGTTTTATTTCTTGGGATATTACTAGAAGAGAAGTTATAATCGTATTTAGGAACAGAGGTGCTAAAAGGTAACAAAGCAGACATTATATTTAGAGCCTCTTATCTTTAGATCTAAACGAATGAATAGAAAAGTATTTAGTATTTCGCAATTTCTCAATTGTACAAAGCTTTGGTCCAAATTTCATCAAAATGGGAGGAGGTCATGCTTTATAATGTGTTGATTTGACTTGGAATGACCCTATTGTGTCCCTCGGGTCCGCATGCGTACCTCTGTGTGTACCTTTGTGCGGATGTGGTCCACATGTGTTCCTTGCAGTCGCAGATGTCCGGGTTCTCAATGCAGTACTCAAAATAAGCATAAGATGGCGGTTATGTTCCCTCAAACATTCGAACTCGAATCATGACGTACCAGCCTTAGGAGAAGAGTTTCCTTCCTTTCCCTCTATCCATCTTATCGTTATTATCCATCTTATCATGAAACTTGTAAAGTAGCATTTGGTAATAGCGTAATTATCATGTTTCAATGGCAATCAATGATTATGAAACTTTTTAATTGCTAGGGTTTTGCACGAGGACAGAGAAGTGTAAACTGACAGGTTATGAGTTTTTACTCTCGCATAACTGAGCGGCCAACTTTCAACAAACTCGGAAGATGTTAAACAGGCTGGTCTTGCTACCTTCTCTCCCCATGATAATTGGAGAAGTATATTTAAGACACAGCTCGGCACCTTCCGTTGTGAAGTGGAGACATTGCCGCGCTGTCAGCGTGTCATCTGACAGCTCGCTGTCTGTCGGCGACGTTGTGCCGGATGATGGTGCTATTTAAGCTCTTTTCAAAGCTCCTCTAAGCTGATAATTGAGGTTCATAGGCAGGTTTTAATAAATACCCTTAAGCCCGAAATGAGGTAAACATGTGATCTTAAAGAAAAGACTCCATCCGTTCCTTCTGAATAGAGATATGAAGGGTACACATGTGTACCTTATTTTGCTTTTGTACCTTTTCAACGAACGTATTTTACGACATACGTTTGTACCTCATAACGTACAAAATATGTATCTCATTGTACGTTTCTGCTTTGCTGTGCAGGACGGGACAGCGATGGACGGGAGGCGACTGAAGGTCACATCCCGTCAGCGTCTGCGGCAGCACAGTTTTATCTTTCATGTTCATGCGAGTTCCGGAATTTCTGAAGCAGTAGTTGATGCTTGATATGCACGTGCAACATTTTAAGGCTCATTCGTTCCTCTTTTAAATGCCGCAAACCACATTAAAATTTATGCAGTGAGTGCGGTATAGCGTATCGTTGAAAACTGTTTTATTTTATTTTACTTTTTTTTTGTAACCCAGCTGGTTTATGCTTAGTTCACATTGCGTCAAGTGCCTCGCATCCCGATTGCACATGGGCCAGCACAGATGCATCGCCAGGCCACGAAATGCAACATGACAACACGTCCCGAAAGACTATCATTGGAAAATTGTAATAAAAAAATATTTTGAAATATACATATACATATGCATGACATCTCTCGAACCGTTCGGTTTTATTTTGACTTAGACCCGACTTTGATCTCCGTGAACCGAATCTGCGTAGACAAAAATCTAAACGCCACGAGAACGAACGGTAAAAACGAATTCCTTTAGACTCGGCCTTTCCTCGTCACCGTCAAGGAAATGTGCGACCAATGCCAAGGTCGGAGGCAGGACCTCGTCCTCGAGAAACAGGTTTCGTGACCGTCCTTCCCTCGCCTCATCCAGCTCTTCTACGTCACTCGAATGCAACGAGAAGCGAACCGTCTGAGACAGGTGAACATAATGCTGTTCATCGTCTTGTTGCTCTTGTGGCCCTGGTCAGCCCCAGATTTTCATATGCAAGAAGTTCTAGAGTCGAGAGAGAAGTTTTTGCGTCATCAAGCCATTTCGAGAAATTGAAATAGACCATTTCTGTACAGAAATCTTTAAAATCATTGCTGTCAATGACGCCTGCCCGCGAGAAATTCAATAAGAACCAGATATGCCTGCCATTCTATGTGTATGACGGCGTGCAGAATGAGCATGAAAAGTTCTCCCCGTAGTTCATCGTCGATCAACAGATGGGACTAGTAGCACACAACACAAGAGCCCCTAGGGCCGAGAGAGACAAGCGGGTCCGGCCTGCGGCTTGACATTTCCCTTCCACCAATGACGGAAGGCTTCACCGATCCAGCATGGTGACCGTCTGTGGTGGCCAGAGACATAGTAAATATAACTAGACTGGACAGTGCAGTCGAAGATCTCACGTCATGTAGACCCTGAGCCCAACTGCGTGGGAAACTAATATTGCACTCACATTGGTTAGTGCAATTAAAATAAAGACTGGGTTTCTACTCCTCAAAAATGGAAAATTTGACTAAAAATTGATCGATTTTCAAAACACCATTTCAGTGAAGACCGGATAGGCCTAGATCTATCCGGTCTTCAGTGTACAGCTACTGCCTTAACATCTATTACGCATCACAACAATGGAATTCGGATTCTCTTCTGACGAGGTATTGCACTTTTTTTCAATGCAGGTTTGAATGAAGCCTCTACTGCAATGGTGAGCGTCAAAACTCACATTGGAGTGTGACGTCATGAATTCGAAAGCTATGCGTTTATTGCACGACTTGACGAAATGAGCGATGGCGGCCGCCCCTTCTAATCGGCGTGGAGCTGCGGCGCGTTCTCCATTGGCCTGTCCAGTCTAGTTATATTTACCATGTCTCTGGTGGTGGCGGCTGTTCAAATTTTTGGTGGCGGACATCGTCTGATTTGAAGTCTTAAGCTTAGTTTTACTAAGTTTCTTACGAGAGTGTGTTGCACGAGCTCGCTTAAAGTTTGGCCAAAGGCTAAGCCCTTTTTTGTTTGTTTTCAGTATTGATTAGGGTGACCAGACGTCCCGGTTTGAATTTTGAGCACCTCCGGTGAAATTTGCATGCCAGAAAGTTGGCCTGCAACAAAATCCCTTGGCATTCTTCATGACCATGTTGATCCTGTTGGATCATGCAATATTTCATACACCTAGTTGTACAAGTTTACGAGTCAGAGCAGCCAGCGCGCATGTAACGCATGCTGACACTCCTGGCAGCCCCCATGTTGGAACGGCGAAGGCGTTCTGATTGGTGGGAGGGAATTGCAATGCCGCAGGCCAAACCAGCTTGTCGAGAGAGACAGAGCCTGGCCAACTCCCGCACTGGACGCCATTTTGATTCTTCCGCGTTCAGTCTCACAGTTCTTTCTCGCATAAATCGCTTCAATTCCCTGAAAACAGACCCAGATCTGAGTGCTCATACGCGTTACCAAATGATTAAATGAACAGATACACTCCTGGAAACATCACCGATCATAATCTATTACTCTCAAATGCCTTTTTTTTGCACCTAGGCTGACATTTGAGAGGTTTCCTGATATACAAAAATCCCAACATATTAACGGATAACTAAAGCTAATCCCAGTATACATTCTGGTCAGCCAGTTGATCTCCATATATGCTGCTCATCCACGGGGGTAGGGAAAGAGAAAGGAGGTCGATGTTAGCCACAATATCCACTCATAAATATTGTTTGTCTTCTATTGATGTTGACATACTGTTATATTGCCTTCTCTTCTCCCGTTTATTATCAATTAATTTGTCTCGCTGTTAGTTCTTTCCCTTAACATTAAATCTTACATTAAATAACAGTAAACAGCAGAGACGTACATCATAGGTCAGTGGTTCAGTGGACCCAATTTGGGCCCAAGCTATTTTTAGTGGGTCGCCAAGGGTCTCCAGTGACCGTCCGAACTTTCCTTTATAGTCTAGGTCACTCATGCTACCCAAGCATGCCTCCTTTCAGTCTATTAAATTCTAAAAAAAGGCAGTCTGGATTCTAAGCTTATAATAACCATGCCGAGCTTGCATTTGGATCGCAGCAAAAAAAGGTTAAGAACCACTGTCATAGGTCTATAAAATGTAAGCCATTCCTACTCTTGATGTGAGGGGGGGTTTCTTTGCGTAACGAACTTTATCTGCCTATTATTTTTAGTAGTTATCATTCTCTGGGGTATTAATCTCTCAAGAACGAATATCATGGGCTTCTATAAATTACATCTATTAGTAAAGACTAGACAACTGACCTCACAGAGAAATTAATTCCCTATCGTAGTCCAGTTCAGTCTCTTCACCTTGGCAGCCCAAAGGGCCCGACGATTCCTATTCGATGGGAAGCGAAACACTCCATTCAGTCTCACTCCTGTTGGGAGCATCCAACAGCCACACAGCAGGGCATTATCACCAATAAAGCCCAAGGGATTGGCCCTTCTCATATAGCCGATGCCGGGCTCCTGGAATCAAAATGGCACCCAGGCGAGGCAGACAATCAGATTCGTTAAAAATAGGGACTGGAATTGGCCAGGCTCTGTCTCTCTAGGGTTCTTACAACACCCAATCAGTTCTTCAGTCTGTGGCTAGCGACTGCTCAAGCCACGTCCATTCAAACATCTGACCAAGACGTGCATCAAGCTTCATATCGTACATCTCTGCACGCCGCCCTACATATAGAACGCCAGGCATATCTGGGCTAAAGCAATGGATGGCGAACGGTTCTGAGAGCTTTCCACGTTTCCTTCAAACAAAAATCGCATCCACTTACGTCTCAGATCAAGGTGCGCGGGTTGACGAGGCTTCCCAATTGTTTCAATGATGAACGAATTGAGCATGGAAACAGGAAGGGCAGAAAATCGAGAGTCACAACTTTATTCAATACGAATGAATATAAAGTATAATCCTAAAACCTCTGTTTCGAAAGGGAATGAGGAGGAGCGCCAGGAACAGCAAGCAACACTGTTCCCCTGAGAACAGGATACGATAACGCTCTCCTGTCGTTGACGCAAAGCAGCACCAAGACCGTAAGGGAATACGACAGAGTAAAATGAAAAGAAATCCATCACAGGTATTGAGCTGTCGATGATTGGGGGAAAAAACGTAGGATATGAGGAAAGTCGGAGGGGATTTCACGTGTGTTCCAGGCTGTACATTTTCCGACGGCGGAGTCCGCGGAAAATGTTCTTCACCCGTGGACCCGGTGATGTGCTCCTCTCTGCGAACAGACAATTGGTATAATAAATATTTCAAAGTATCATACATATTTCAAATCAATTGGATATATTCATTTGAATGAAAACATGACCGCTTTAAGAAAAAATTTACTAACTTCGCCAATAATAAAAATTCAAGACAGCGAAGAAAAACCAAAACAAATTTGACCAGATCGATTGCGAGTTGTTTAAACGCATTCACAATTTTCTAATTGGCCCCTATTCCCACATCAAATTTAGAAATTAACATCTGAATAACCGTTGCATACCCATTATGGAATTCTGTCGCTCCATTGGATTTCATCAAACATATTTTTATATAATGGACTTCAGCATTGGAAAAACTGAAGTGGCTCAAGTTAAATCCATTCGAGGGCTATTTGGAAGTCAATCATAAGCAATCTTTCAAGTTGTGAATGAAATTGCATACATTATTTAGCATGTGGGAATTGGTCACGAAGCGAACTTGACCCGTGTGCATGGCCGAATGAGGGTATCACTTCGTTAAACTCAACAAACGCTCCCAGAAGTGCCAAGGTCGAAGATAAAAACATAACCAACAACTTAAAAGTGTGGTAAAATAGGCAAGCACCAGTCAGTCGTTTAAACAAGGTTTCCGCAATCAAAATGAGGAAGAGCAAGAGACCTCCAGGCAGTGGAGTGTTCCCGAGGAAGACGCTTGCCGACCTCTTCACAACTTCGTTTCCCCTGCGACCCCAGAAGTGGGGAGGAAGGGTGTTGGTGCTCATGTCTGCGTTCTTCCCTCGAGGTCGCCTCGCTTCTGATGGGGCGATTGGTTGCAACTCCACCGGGTGGCGTAGGTCGATCGGGCGAACGAGGTCCACTGGGCGGCCCAGGTCCACCGAGCGGCCCAGGTCCACCGGGCGACCCAGGTCCACCGGGCGACCCGCATGGCGGAGGTCCGTGGCGGAGGTGTCCATGGGTCTGCCGGTACGGAGCATCTGCCGGGTGTCTCCGCCCGCAAGATGCAAGGACGTTTCCGATGACGAAAGAGGGACGGGTCGGACCGGACCCGTCACGACGTCCGTGAGATATCCGTTGGGATAGGGAGTCAGGAAACTCTTGGATCGATTCACCTTCATGACCCCGGCGTTGCTCAGGTGTCGCTTGATCTTCTGCTTCAGGCTCTCCTTCGGGGCGCGAAAGCGGTTGGTCCCGGTCAGAGGGTAACTCGGGTCCATGGAGATCCGGCTGGTCATGGGCATGTACGGTTTGCTGAATCGTTCGATGCTCAGGCGTTCGCGGTCGATGTCGCTCGGGGTGCGGGGCAGCTGCTTCCGTTTCGCCTGGCCCGGACTCTGGTATGACGTCATGCGGTTGGTCACGTCGCGGAGACGCTGTTCGTCGCGGATTCCGGTGGACTCGTGCACGGACTTGGCCTTCATCTCTCGATTTTTCTTGCGGTACAGGTTCAGGTGACTAGTCTCGAAGTGGCCCATGCTCCAGAACTCTGGATTCTCCATGCCGCGATGCTCACCGCGGACGTCGATGAGGGACCGAGACGTCCCCGCGGGCGGGGGAGGCGGGACGAACGGCGGCGGATGCTCGTGGAGTCCCTCGATTTTCCCCTCTTGAAGCAGCCGGCGGATGAGGTTGTACTCGCTCTTCCAGCCCTGTTTCAAGCGGTTCAGGGCCTCGTCCGAGTTGTAGTTGGAGTCGACGCTGGAGGTGTGGGCGTGGCGGGGCTTCATCACGCTCCCGTTGGGAGACGAGGCCGGGGAGTTGTTGTCCGAGGAGAAGCTCGTCTTAGTGCCGGAATCCACAGAGTTGAGTGAGGAACACTCGCCGTTCTCGAGGACCTTGGGGCGGTAGCGTTGGCCGTTCTTGTGGCTGCAGAACGTGTCGTTGTAGTGGAACTTGGTCTCGTCGTAGTGGAACTCGGCCTCGTACTTGCGGTAGCGTTCGCGCAGTTCCTTCGAGGTCGCGACGTAGTCGAAGCTGGCCGAGGACCAGGCCGAGTCAGCCGTGTTCTCGCTCCGTAGGGTCGACTGCTGCTCTTCCGTCTCGCTCTGTAGGGTCGACTGCGGGCCCTCGGTGTCGGTCGCCAATGTCGACTGAGGGCCTTCGGTGTCGGTCGTCGTCTGCTGCCTGTCGATTTTAGAGACCTCGAGTGTCGACTCCTGGTTCTTGCGTTCGAGAGAATCCTGCGAGTAGACCGACTCCCGATCCGAGAACGGCGACGGCGGCGGCAGAGGCTTCTCTCCTGCCTTCGCCTCCTTCTCCTCCGCCTTCTCCCCCGATTTCCCCTCCTTCAAAGTCATTTTGTCCTCCTCCAAGATGTCTGACGGAATGCTGTCGTCGTCAGACGAGTCCGAATAATCTGGAATCGGTGTCGGCGGCGTCGGCAGAGTGATATTCGGATTCAGACTCAAATTCTCGCTCAAATCCGAAATGGTCCTGCAGTTTCGATATTTGAGCGAAGTCGATCCGGTCCTCCTCCCCTCCTCTTCCCCCAGCGGATTGCACCCAAAATAGTAGTGCGGCGGGAGGCTTGCCGGCTCCTTCTGGCTCTGGGACCTCGTCGGCCGATGCTGCTTCTCCGAGCCGAGGCTCGAGCTGGCCGACGTGGACGCCGAACGGGACACTCGCTGGTGCTCCTGAGGCCCTTCCTGGTGCTCCTGCGGCCCTTCCTGTCGGATCGTATCGTTTTCTCTTCATTAGAGGGAACACCCAAATTAAAAACTATCACTAAGTGGGTTTTAACTTTGGGTGTATCGATCGGACACCGGTCGATTCAATCGTTTCCCATAAAACTGGCGAAACTGATCTTCGCCCACACCCTGTATTTCATTTTTTAACGCTGAACACGCATCGCATCTCTTCTCTCTACTTCAATTTCCTGACATTCTGCAGCATGCCAGAGAACTGCACGTGGACAGGTTCTGGCAGCCGCTTGAAAGCCGCTTGAATCCCCCGAGAGGCCCTCGTCATCATTTTTTGCATACGCTTTGAATTTTCAATAAGCCATGGAATGTAGGGCTTGGCCCGCGATGCAAGCTCCTACTCTTTTAAATTATTTTATAATATAACTACGTAATATATAATTGTTTCAAATTCATTTTCATGTAGAACGCGAGAGCAGTACCGCCACAAATACTGCAAAAAAATGCGTCAATGACAGAAGAATACTTTTGCAAATACAGTTATCTGTGCCCTATTTCTCGTGCTATTTTTATGAGGGAAAAACCCATGATTAAAAAAAATTAATAATAAATGTAAAACTGATGCCCCCGATTCAAATTAAACAGCGAAAATGACTTATCCTATGCACAACCATAATATCGGTGTCGGTATTGATATTAGCCTAATTTTCATATCCGTGTAGTCCTAGTTTTAACTGTAACTGCCGAATTAAGGGGTTTCAGGATAAAGCTGTCCACGCTTCACATTAAATTCATATTTAACTCTTAACTGAAATCTTAAACCAGTGGTTAAACTGCGGACCGTTGAGGATCCGAAAACAATTGCGTGTTCCTTTAAATTTTCCCAACAGTGCAGAAAATTTAAAGGAATGGCTTGAAAATGACTAAAAGTCATTCTACCATTTGGATTGCAAAATCCTCGTCGCCAACTCGGTTAATAATTTTAAGAACGACCGTAAAAAAAAAGTTTAAATTAATAAAAAAAATAATATTAATAAGTAAAATATAAGTAAAATAAAACACGCCCACCGTTGCATAAGAAATCCAACGATGCGGCGTGAAATCCGCGGAGAAAAATCGTGGAAAGAGAAAAGTGACGTGAGAGTCCGCAGGCGAAAGCCTTTCGTCTCGGAGAGAAAGCCCGGATTAAGAAAGCACAGATTAACCCGGATTCCCAAAACCCCGCGGCTAAATATATCTTTCTTTAAAAAAGAATAAAAAGTTATTGCTCCCTCTAACTTTTTTTTTCTTTTTTAATAGCCCTTTCTTTTCTCGTAAATCGCTGGAAATTCCGCGATTACAGCTAATTCTACTTCGTTAGAAAGCTCTCTGCATTTCGTTCTCGTTCTCGCAGAATTTCGTGGCGATCTAATTTCGGCGGAATTTTTACTTTCGCGAAATTAAATAGCAGCGAAGTTATCAACTATTTCGGCTTTAAAAAATATTATCTAATTGTTAATTTGGCGATCTGGATCATCGCGAATACAGCATAGCACCAACATTTCGGGCGGACTAAATTTCGCGAAAATAAAACGAGCGCGAATGTTTGCTGCATTCAAATTACGGCACCGGCCGAAAACCCGGAGCAATATTAATGAATCCCACCATCGCGCGAGTGGGACGGAAAATCGAAGATTCGACATGCCATAGAGCCAGGAACGTGTGCCAGGAACGCCAAAAGAACCAGGAGCGTCAAAGAGCCAGGAATGTATGATTCGTCATCGGCTGGCGGAACAAAACGCAAAGGGTGTCGACAGAACGTTCCGGTCCAGTCGCGTTTGGAGAAAGGGGATCGTCTCCCTTACCGTCCTCGATCTTCGCAATTAACTCCCCAATAATTATCATAAATTGTTTTTTTTTTTTTTTTTGGGGGGGGGGGGGGGGGGGGGGGGAGGCCCG
>CAJPEV010001302.1:0-56660 GCA_905338385.1 Darwinula stevensoni | reverse complement strand
CCCCCCCCCCCCCCCCCCAAAAAAAAAAAAAAAAATTATAATAGATGGCTTAAAACAGAGGATGCACACAAGAAATGCCCCGACCGAAAACAAATTTCAGCTCTCTTGAGACAAATCGCGCCGAAGAATTGCTCATACCCAAGCTCATACCCAAGTTCATACCCATGCTCAGTTTCCCCCGACCCCTCGGGTCGATCCCCGCGTTAAATCCGGAAACGGACCGAGGGAAGGAGATTTTTTCCCTCGGAAGAGAATGAGACGTTTGACAGCTGCGCGGCGGGGCGTCCATTAAGCCGTCCCGTTCCGCCCTCCATTGTCCACCTTCGATCGGGGCTGTTGCGTCCGGGGCAATTGCATCCAGGGCAATTATGCGTCCGGGGCAATTATGCGTTCGAGGGGTTCCCACGTGCGCGGGATCCGGGCCTGCATTGTCTTCGGTTCCGTCGCTTTCGTTCTGCCACGTCACGCTGGATTCCATCCGTTCATTAAAATTCCATACGTTTGTGGGGAAAAAAAAGTGTTTTTTTTTTTGTGCAAACTTTTGCAAATGCGCTCGCAAGTATTGAAAGGAGTCCGAATTGCCTACCTGAAACTAGTGAACTGACTGACGTTTAAAAAATAAAGTTTAATTAAGCCCTGACGGATTCAACCAGAACCTCTCTGGTAAACGAAACCTGCCATGCTAAAAAAATTATAGTAATGATAAGGGAAGGTTCATCACTGAAATAGAAAAGCAGGCCGGCAGGATATGCATTTTAAATGCATGTAACACATAATAATAATAATAAATATGGGGGGGGGGGGGGTCAGGTGAAAGGATTTCTTCAAAGCAGCATCGCAAAAAATGCTCAAATGAGCCTTATTTAATATAACTCCCCAACAGAAGGAGGTAACTGGAGAATTGCGACACCGAACTCCCATCAAAGAAGCTGAGAAATGTCCGGCGGAGCAGTTGCGGGCGGAGATGGAAAACTTGGAAACAAATTAGAAGCAAATTCTTCCGTTCGCAAAGAATCCGCAAAAGTTAACAAGAGGCTGGTGGTATTTAAATGAATATATACAATATATATACCTTTGAGAGCAAGAGGGACGGAGAGGCAACGCGAGTGGGAAGGAGCACAGGAGAGAACTGGCACGCACACGCGCACACGCACGCACGCACGCGCACACCGCACGCACAAAAAACCGCCCGAATGCCCCTCCTCTTATATAAAAAAAAAGAAGAAAATAGTGAGGATTGTGGAGATCTTTGCCGGTCGAGTTGGCACGCCTTCGCTTCGCCGATTCGCGTGTGAAATTTTTTTGGCACAACGGTCTTGTCTCCCCGAAGGCCAACGACCTTCTTTGTGCGAAACGGGAGCGGGGCTGACCCTTCACCTCGGCGGCGTGATTCGCCCGCGCGTCCCCGGCGTGAGCTTCTCGGGCTGCGATCCCTGGCATGATCGATGGGCTCGGCGAAGATCCGGAAGAAACAACTTTCGTTCCGGACGTTTGAATTGTAGATCTGGACGCGCGCGGCGTGAAGTGTGGCGTGAAGCGCGGCGTGAATTTCATTTTCCTTTCCAGGGTTGAAGCCTTTCGAAAGAGCGTCCCTTTCGCAACCCTGCCTTCGATCGAAGCCTCAATTATCGCGGGACCTTTACGTATCCCGAGCAATTCATCATAGTTTCTTACGTTGACGCTGTGTCGCAATTATCGTCCAATTATTCATCCAAATACTCAATCAGTGGCATGATCGATCGATAAGGAATCCAAGAGCGAATTTAAACTTCGTACGATGAAATCTATGCATTTCGATTCCGCTCGACTAGCACGAGGGTGACTGGTACGAAGGGTTACTGGCACGAGGGGTAACGCCGGGTAACGTAACGTCTTATTCCCTCACCCACGCAACCCTTCTCGGAGAAATATTTATCAAAGGCATCATGCAGAGATTTATGATCTTCGGTGTGATTCACGGTTTTCGGTCCGGTGGGCCCAGACTTCCAGCGGTGGACCAGCGGTGGGTCCGTCGTTCGGTCCAGCGGCTTCGAAGACGCTCGAAACTTCCGCGTGTCTCGTCCCGAATCTTTCCCACGATCGTTAGAAGCGTCACCCGAGGAAACGTCTTTTTCAGGGAGAAAAAAAAAGGGGGTTGTTCCAACGGATCCTCGACCAGGATCGCAGATGTCCGGATCGCGGATGCCCTGACGTAACGTCGTCCGCCCACGACCTTCTTCGCATCGTTGCCTTTTGCGGTAATTGCGGTAATTGCGATTCCCAATTTATTTCATTCGCTGACCAGTCTTCAATTATCATGCACAAGTTGGACTAGATGCTCTAAGACAGCGGTTCCCAAACTGTGGGTCGCGAACATTTTTCCAGTGTAAAAAATCACTATATCCGCATCCACTTAGGATAAAACATGCCCTGCAGAAAAGGTCGATTCTGGATTTCGTTCTGGATTCCGCTGGGTCGCGATTCAAAGAAGTCTGGGAACCGCTGCTCTAAGAATGCTTCAAGAACACTCCGAGACAGCGGCTCTCGACCTTTAATATCATCTCTTGACCGGTCAAATTTCAGGAACGCCAGAGGACAAGGAAATGCATAGATTTACTCTGAAAAACTTAATTTTATAAATAAAATTTAAAAAACTTTTTTTTTATCTCCCAGTTCGCAGATTGTCTCGCGGCCAGGCAGAATGCCTACGTGGGACCGGTGGTTAAGAAATGCCGCTCTCGATGAGACCATCTGGGAAGCAGCTTCGCAAGGCCCGGTTGAACTGAACCGGTAGGAAAGGCATGCATCGCATTGAATTTTCACAAGCGAATGCATGCTGACGTGCATCCGCCATTGTACAATTGAAAGGAGAGTAGCGCACAGTGCCGGAAGGACATAATTCTGACCAGAAGAACGTTGCGACCGCATCAACTGCAAATGAATGGAGGACGGAGGACGGAAGAGGGAGGAGGATGGATGGGAGGATGGGAAGATGGGAGGGCAACTTGAAGGTATGGGGAACTTCCGCATTTCACACGCGTAGCTGACTTTACTAGTCATGCGTTATCTTACTGTCACTCTCGACTCCTATTCCCATATATTATGTAACGAATACTTGGGCAATCTGGGGAACACAATTATGCACCGAATATGAGCCACATAATGCAGTAGTTCAGCGAGGAAACACGGTTTCCAAGGAGGAAACAAGTCTTCAGTGCTTGTGTCCGATGTACATGAACGAAGTTTGATGATGGTTGATCATGTTTGAACATCTCCCGATGGGACAAGGAATTTACAATAAAGGAGTTTTCAGATGTAGACCTACAACAATGGGGGTGATTAACAATTTTTCACCCACTGGTTATTCCAAATATTTCGACAAATTCCCATCGTTTCGACAATTCCATGGGTTCTTCGAGACAAATTCAAGAGGCAATTGCTTCTTACGCTATTTTTATTGGTACCAAAGTTGATAAAAACTTGCTTTTAATTTTTTTTCCGATTATGTTGTCTTTTATGCCACTTGGGGTATTTGATTTTGTTAGAAGTTAACATGGCGCCCTTTCCTCGACAATCTTACCAAATGGAATCTTGATGTCAATTGTATCACCCCTTTCAGTCATCGATTTCTCAATGGAAGACCGACTACGGTAACGATATGTAATGATGTTATCACTTCGGAGGGAAAAGTGAAGGACTGCTTGGATTACATCCGCATGCTTAAACGACTTTCGTCACCAGATTTGGAGATGATCTGCGGTTTCTCAAGACCACCTAGGGTTGCACAATGTGACGAAGCAGTTTCCATTCGGATCCCCAGTCCGTCTGTCTCCTGGTCGAAGAGACGGGCGAAAAGGAGCGTTTCGTTCCCACCCGACGCCCTCGTTCGTGTCCGTGGGAACGAGTGAAAGCCTAGACTCGAAGACAGGGATGCCACAAGAACAGTGATGCTGTGTCTCCCGGAAAATCGACCTTGGTCTCGTCTTGTCACGACGCGATGCGGCGTAATCGGCCGTCGAAACCAGGCCAATCCGGGCTTCGACCATTACGTCAGGGTTTGAAAGGGGAAAAACGAGGGGCGTGCACGCCGACGGATCACCGCCCGCCGCGTTTCACGAACTTTCGCGAGGAGAAAGTCTCTCCGGGAGGCAGACAGCAACAACTCCGAATGTTCTTGGACGTAACGTGACCTTCGTTACCTCACGACTCTGTCGTGTAACGATTCCAAGGATTCGGTGAAACGGACCCGAGACATGACGTCCAGTACTTCAACAGACTCGCTGCACCAAAGCGCGTCGAGAGTTAATTGCGTCACCCACGGCGACATCTAAGAGAAATCGATGAAAGCTCTAGTACCGTTCGAAAAGGCAAGATGCCGCGAGCGCGTGCAGTCATCCGCGACGCACCTTGCGCTTCAAACGATTTCCCTCGCTATCAAGCAGAGCATCGTCCGATAAGGCACAGTCTTCGATTACCTCGAAGGATTTGAAGTGTTTCGCGGAAATTATTTCTCCGCCAAGATGTGAGGAATTCCAGGAGCGCATTAAGATCGCTATCGGAGGCCTGGAAGGCAATTAGAGGCGGGAATATCTCCTAATTGCCCTTGCACGGCATTCCAAATCGTGACGTCCTGTGTCGTTATTTTTCCGCTTTTCCCACGTTCCAGCAGGGGAGGAGACATCGGGGCACCGTTTCGACGTAATTAAGTATCTTGTAAAATACTATTAAAATATAAAATATGCAAATATCGATTTTCCTTTCAAGGAAATGTCAATAAAAATTTTTAGACTTTTTTTTCTCGTCGTCGAGCGTTTCGGCAGGAATAATTTTGGATTCAGGCCACTTTTACCCCAAATCCGCGCGCATCTGGAATCCTCATTAGCATGAGCATCCCAGATTAATTGCGGGCAGCCCTAACGAGGCCTTGATCTTGGGAACCGGATCGAAATGGACCGATGCCATGCATGGCAGCCCGAGGCAAGGCCACATCCATCAACCCCCGCTGGACGTGAGTGGAATCCGCGATCGCGGAAGGTTTTCGCGATGCGTCGGTTCTCGCGGCTTCTGAGAGACGCGGTCGTGGGCCCGCCGACTTGCCAACGCTTCGTCGCAGGTCGACGATCCGGAACGGCGAAAAAGCGCCTCCAGCGAAAATAAAACCGAATGAACGCGAAAATTAGTCCACCGCGAAAATGACTCCATGGGCGTCTCTCGCGATACGACGCACCGAGGATACTTCCTCCGATCCGGTCGTACGAAAGGGAGAGAAAAGTGAATGAACATGGCTTGCCTCTTTCACCCTCCGGTCCTTGGTAACCGCGCGGTTACTCTCACCGGTTTCGAGTTGCCGTCGGCGACCAGGAAGAGGGCGTCGCGGAATCCGAGAAGTCGGAAGCCGTTTCGATTCGTCCCTCGGCAGCCCGAATTACGTTTCCGCGACGTCCATCGCTTCAACTCGAGAGGCTTCGCGCAAAGACGCACGAAAACGCAAAATGCTCGAAGATTGCAACGACTGCCTGCAGCGGACGACACCGGCGGCGAACCGTTCGCAACCGCCTTTCGACGCCGAACGAGACATTCCGAGTCCATCCTGGCCTGCGACAGATACGTGAAAGCGAGTGTTCGCCGCGGTTCGCTCTTGATAGGTACTCTGCAATTCTCGGCCACGCCCCGACGAGCCTCCACGCGGTCCTCCTTCGCCCCACCAGATCGAAGGCGTAGCTGGCAGGCGAGTGGCATCCTCCACGCCTTTTCGAAGGCTGTTGGCCCCGAGTGCCGAGAGTTCTCACTCGGTCGACGCATGGCGATCGTCGAGGAGCTAAGCCTGTGACGACGTTTGCGGGTTCGATTTTATTCCACTGTTGCGGCTCGGGAGACAAAGGACGAGGGGGACTACGCCCCGGATGCCGAATAAGGCGAGAGGGCCTTTGCACTAAAGGCTCTCCTCCCCGGGTGTCCATAAAGGACCGTTAATCAAAGATGTTTCGGCATCTCGACCACCACAGTATGAGCACCTCGCACACAGTATGAACGCCTCACACCCCGCGTCTTTCCAAAACGCATCCAATCAGTTCCGCTCGACTGCTCGGCCGAATATTAATGAGCAACCCCCCTCTAATCCTCGACCGGTAATCCTCGATAATCGGTAATCCTCAACCGATCGAGTGGAACCCCGCTCCCACGCCGAAAATCCCGCGATCCAGCGCCGTGACGCGTCACGCACCGGCATCCCAACTCTCGGTTTCGCCATTCCCCGTCCTTCAAGCCGCATCGGCTGATTTACATCTTAAATCAGACTTCACAGCGTTCCAAAAAAAATGACGCGAGCTTATTCTCCCTTTCGTTTCCCCTTCGTTTATCAAACTGCGAGCCGCGTTCCGGCGAATCGCTGGAAAGATCTCTTCATCCCTTTTGATACATGAGTACTCTTGCAGGAGCTCTCAATTAATGCAGTTGAGGAAAAATCGAGGAGTTATTTGTTGGGGAATGGAACGGAACCAGGCCTCCCTCATCCCATCTCATCCCCCCCAAAACAATTCGAGGACGAGCATCCCTTATGCGACCGAGGAACGATTTATCTACGCCAGGGAGGAATGACCACCGGGGACATCGATCACCTGCCGCACATCCCACGGACATAAAGCACGCCAACCGCCGCCATCGAAGCGAGCGGGAACGCAAAGGCGACACGAACGCGTGAGAACGGCAATCTCAGGTCGCCAAACCGTGTCGAGGCCCAAACGAGGGAAAAACGCGATCCACTGCAATCGCCACCAGGACACGGCCTCGGGACGGCGCTGTCACGCTTCCGTCACGCACCTGTCACGCCTCGTAGTACTTTCCCCGTGAATCCCAAACGAAGGCGCACGCCCATCCCGACTTCTCCCATTCGATCCAGATCCCTTCGATCGATTTATGCACACAGACGATGACAACAGGCAAATACAAATAAAGAAATGGTATCCTCCGAGATACGGGAAGCCATGCATCGGTTAAACCTAATCTAATCTCATTTCCTAACGAGCTTCCATGGGAACCAGTCGATCCGACACAAGCCTCATTCCCATAGACGCCCTATACGAAACGAGGATCAAGTGAAACGCAGTACTATGAGTACCACTATGAGTACCACTATGAGTACCACTATGAGTACTATGAGAGTACTATGAGTACTTAGGAGAATGGATTACTCCTCCGTACCTATCCCGCCAGACCATGGACATCGATCGCGGCACTCACCAGGCACAGCACGCGACGCGATGCAGGGTCGCACGTGGAATGAACGGGGAGGCGCGGATCGGGATGGCACCCGGGGAGGGGAAAGGCCGAAAGTGTTCCACGTTCCCCTTTTTTCATCTGTATGGAGTCGTATCATCTATCTCATTATGCCTCCAGGGTCCTTCCTTTCTTTCTTTTTTTTTCTTTTTTCTTTTCGGCTGATATGCGCTCCATCAGCCTCGTTTCCTTCGGGGTCGTGGAAAGCGCCTGAAAGGCGGGGGATTGTTGGGGTGGAAATCGATGACTCTGCCGGGTCCGATTCGTGACTGGCGGCGAGGTCCCGTTACACAATGGAGGAAAACCCACAACGCGTCGGCTCGATATGGACGATGGATTCCTGTCGGAGCAGTCGGTACTGGTTGGTAGAGTCCTATCTCATATTAAACAATTATGTATCATTTAAATAAATATTGATCTTTTACATAAGTATTAAACATTTAAATAAATATCTATTTATCATTTAAATGCGAAGAACGATCCATATCTAAAAGGCGAAAAGCGCGAGAAAATGTGGAAATCATGGGCGGGCACGCGGAAAAGCGAAGCGATAAATCCCATCCAAAACCGTACTCATGAGATAACTCAGGTTTACGAGGAGATCGTGAAGAGGGGGGGGGGGAGGAGATTGCCATGGAGAGACCCGGAGGCACGAAAGCGAAGAAGGGAGAGAGAAGGGAGGCCCAGACGGGGTCACTGGGTGGGGAAAATGCATGCGAGCCCCATTCCTTGACGTTTTGGCCACTCTCGGCCGTTTCGCGACCCCTGCTGTATAAAATCGAGTACCTCATTTGGTAACCTGCTGTATATAATTGAGCATCCCTTTTGGTACCGCTTTTGGCACCCTGCTGTATAAAATCGAGCACTCCTTTTGGTACCCCAGCTGAATAAAAATCGAGTACTCATTTTGGTACCCATTCCAGTACTGTATAAAAGCCCCGCACTTCATACAAGGGGAAAACGTGAGACGGTATGACGCAATTGCCGGCAAAGCCTCTAATTGAGAGAGGGCTTTGTACTTTTTTATATACATACATTTTTTCTTTTTCTTTTTTTTTTTCCTCCAGTGTATATTTATACGTGCTCATCGCGAATCCCAGCGCATTATCAAGCACCTGCTCGGCGGAAATCCTTTACTCGGGGCAGATGCCGTCAGCTGGTCGAAAACATGTGCTGAACCCGCCCGAGACACACGGAAATCACAAGACGGTATGTCCTCTTTAAAAAAAAAAAAAAAAAAAAAAAAAATGTATGTATATAAAAAAGTACAAAGCCCTCTCTCAATTAGAGGCTTTAAAAAAAAGAAAAAGAAAAAATGTATGTATATAAAAAAGTACAAAGCCCTCTCTCAATTAGAGGCTTTGCCGGCAATTGCGTCATACCGTCTCACGTTTTCCCCTTGTATGAAGTGCGGGACGCAAGGACAAATCCTTTTGTCTTTTTTTATTATTTAACTAACGATGCCATATGTGCCGGCGAGGGTGGAGAAAGGAACTTTGACTTCCCACAGGCGAGCTTTGTTTGACGAGACAAGAAATTAATCAAAGAATTAATTGCTGAAATTAATTGTTGAAAGTAGATTTAAGAAGACACGAACTCCTTTTCGTGTTCGTCGGCCGAGACTTAAAAAAAAAGTCACTGCACCGAATTGCATGCGTTACTTTCCCATAGACCAACGCCTTAGAGATAGTTCTTAACAATTTCTTCACATTAACATCGTAACATTTCTTAGCATCTCAACATATCTCAACATTAACATCTTTAACATTTCTTAACAATTTCTTCGTATTAGTGGCGAGGACGCGATCGGAGGAGAAATTCGCGCCGGATATGGATTACGACCGAGAGATAAATCAGACAACTCACGGTGGAAACGAACTTCGCCGCACACGCATGACTTATGCATACACTCATGCATTCACTCATGCATTCACTCATGCATGCACTCATGCATGCACTTGTGTATGCGGTTTCCAAAGTGTGAATCCACGTGAGTGTACCCTGCAATGCGTCACGAGTGTATCGAGAGCGAATTCGATCCGGCGTGAGTCACTCGATATATCCGATATGACTGCAGGTGAGGACTACAGGTGCTCCCATTTCCTCACCTGCATTCCCACCTTCTCGGGTCTCAGGACGGATCATGTCGTGCGCGAGGTGCAACAATCTCAATCAACATGATTTTTCTTTAATGAACATATAGAGAAATTTAGGTCGAATATTATCTTATTCTATTCAATAAATATTGCGAGAAATTTAAACCGAATTTTATTTTACCTTTCTTTTAAAAAAAATTGTGAGAAATTTAGGTCAAATTTCACTTTAATCTATTTTTTGCAAACATTGCTCCATCGGTGATCCGAATCCGGAAGCCCATTCGACCGCGATCACAACCGACTTCTCGCCCCAAGAGTGAAGCGCGCGTGACCCTGAGAACACGAATGACTCACACGTCCGACGCGTCTCCCATTCATCTGCCAAGGTCATTTTAGAACCCGACCGCTAAATTCTCCCGCTCGAAAGGGGGATGCCAGAAATATTTAAGCCATGACTTGGTCACTGGCTTTTCACTTGAAGATACCAGAGTTGTTTTTGCTTGCCAGGGTTGCGACGTCGGCAAAGCGCATTTCTGCCGACGTGCCGACCCGACGCTATTTAATAATGAAAAAAGATCTAAATTTTCAGCAGACGATTTCTCCGTAATGAGTGAGGTGAGCTACATCGAATTGAGGAAATTTTACATCTGGTTCCAAAATCGGTTCTAAATTAGGTACTTTCGCAAAAAGTTTCTAATTTCGCCTTTCTCCTTGGAACTTGGCAAGAAACACTCAGTTGCGTCAATTGCGTGAATTACGTCAATTGCGCACAAGGGCACACACAGGTCAGGTCTTTCCCAACGGAGGCGTGAAGAGTGACGCGAAGCGAAAACCGCGAGGCGCACCGCAAAGTAAATTTAAGAAAAAACTTTCTCATTGTTAGCAAACAATGCCAGACTTGGAATCAATCAAAATGCCCTCGTCCGCTAACGATCGCTTTCTCCCGTGAGAAAAACGTCACGTGAGAATGAAATCTTCGTGCGAGTGGGAATGAGCGGAACGGAAATTTTTTATTATTATGAGAAGTCATAGGCAGCCTGATAATGCTTTCCGTGAAAATTCCGGATCTTCTGGAAATTCTGGAGCAAGAATCTGGTAGGAACGCGATCGACTTTCGAAGCCAGATCTCAAATTTTTTACCAGGGGAAGTACCTGTACCTTCTTCGGTACCGTGTGACTAACATGTTCCCGTCACAAAAGGCGCACATTTTGCTGTTACAGATTCTTAAGAAACTCTTGCAAAAAAAAAGGCTTTGGCAGTGCCATTCCCCAGGGAACATTCCCTTACATGAGAAATCGTGCAGAGCCGCGCAAAATTTACGGCGTCCCAAGCGAAAGTCTCAATTTTCAGACTGGAGTTCCCAGCATTCATGAACTAACTTCAGTTCTCGTTCTAAAAAAAAAAAACATTAGTAATAAATGATAAAATATTTTTAAAACAAATATACTAGTATCTATTTAAAAAAACAAACAAACAAACAAAACAACTGCACAAGAAATCTTCAAATTTAGCAGACTAGGGAGGGGCCACGCTACAAGAGGAATGCGATATTTGAATGCTGCTTTAAGGATCCAATTTTGTGTCCTAAAACACGATTGCTCGATTTAAATTTTTATTTACCAGAGTTGTTACTAATATTCTTTGAAACTTTTTCCCGCAGAAAATCACAAACCTATCAGACTAGATTAATTTCAGTTTCAGTTTCAGTTGCAGTTCCAGTTCTAGTTAAGTTGCAGTTGATACTTCGTTGCCAGTCGGACCAAAGTCTTAACTGGAGTTCGAACTAAAACTGAAACTGAACTGCCACTTTTGGATCAGTCCACGTGTACCCTTTCCAGGTACTGCAACTGGAAACTTTTAGTCCCAGCTGTGAACTTGGTGCTTGAAGAAAGAAAGGACAGACTCCCGAGGCTGTTGGCGGCATTAACCGTCTGTCGCTTCAAATGGCATTCCGTTGAAATTGGCGTGCCGTTTGACGACCAAGTGCTGTTAAGAGATCTCTACGGCAATGAGGAAGACGCGGCACCGTTCTTCGTGGATTGCGTCTGCAATAAATGAGCCGTGTGCGTTGCCGACGTGCTCCTTTGCCTTTTTTTTGTGGCAAATCCAGAGTTCGAAACAAGAGGCGCCGAAGCCTTGCACTTTCCCAGCAGTGTCGAATCGCGAGTCGTTTTTAAAGGGTTCTTCGCAAATAGCAACCCTCGTATTTCTTCCTCAGAAATGCTATTTACCATATCCTCAGAATTCGTAGAATTAAAAAATGTAACTAAAAACTGAGAACATCAATACCAAAAGAAATTTGCCTGAACTCCGACTTAAAAGATCAGAAAACGGCAAAAACGCTTCCCAACATGCAATCAACTGCGTCTGAAAAGAAAACCACGTTGGATGAAGTACGCCATCCCACGGTGGGAAGGCGGATTCCCCAGGTGGATTCCCCAGGTGGAACGGAAGACCCTGACCACCATAAAGCCTCTCCCGCCATTAATCCCTCTGTGCATGGTTGAGTGCGCAGGGATGCTGAGTTCTCTTCTCTCGTCTCGGTCGTTGACTTCCTTTTTTTTCTTTCCTCACTTCCTCATACTTTTGTCTCATTCTTTATAAAAAGCACAATAAATTCACTTCCAAAACTTGACTACCAAATTTATCTCTCTCGCCTCCATCCCCGACGTGTAATCAAGTTTCGACATTGAATTGCCGCAGATAAAAAATTTAGTTTAAAGTTTTCAAGTTCGCTTGAATTTCTGATTTATTTCAAAATCGCAGACAGTTCCGCGAAATCTGCGCGAACGCGACAGCAAAAACAAAAGTGCTCAGATTTCATGGTGCCAATTTCGCCGACAGTTAAGCCGATCCAAGAAACGATCCTGAGAATCACCGCGTTGATTAGTTCCGCCACGGATCCATCCAGATGGCAGTCCGATGACACGTCCCGCTATTTGCTGCTTGTCATCAGTTTCTTTTTTTCCTTTTTTTCTGAGCCATGGGAGAGGGTTGAGATGCATGCAAACATAGGGGGTTGATGCGAAAGTTGGCGGAGAAATAATCCGCGGGGGCGTCGTCCTTGCGCTTTGTTTATTTCTTTTTTTTTTACCCCTCCGCAAGAGAGTCGTTTCTTTCGAATGAGGTCATCATTTGCATTCCTCGTTCCGACTGAATTAGCATGCTGGTGTAAGCACGCGTCTTGGGTTAACTCGGCGGGGCCTTTGAATACAAAGACGTGTCTTATTTCCCCCAATTTCCAAGATTCCTCATTCTATTATCGCCATTTCTTGCATATTTGCCCCATCGTTTGTAGCGATTGTGATCGACTCGGGCTAGAGAGGCTCTTTCGCATTCGATCGTCTGGAAATTCAAGAACGAAAGGTCCATTGGGATGGCGAACAGGAGAAAATGAAAGTTGAAAGTACATTCGGATTCTGGCGCACCTCATGATTATCAATAAATAAAAAAATATCAAAAAAACCAACCGGATCTGTCTGGGTGGGATTGAGGTACCAGCGTAATTACTGCGAAGTATATCAGGGGGACGGTGAATGGGGAGGAAAAGCCCAGGATAACAATAATATTAATAATTACTATTATTACTATTTTTATCCCGACCCACTCCTACCACGTAATATACACATATGCTGGTGATACCGTCAAGCCGAAACGTCTCTCGGTCCATGAATGATATAATATATAATAACACGAAGTGTTGTGGGCCGTAGCCTACGCGAGGAGTCCTTCAGAGAGATAATAATATGTTGTGTACAATGCCCGCCCTTCCCATATAGGAGGGTCCCCTCCGGAGGCCTCTTGGGTCCAATTACGACGATCAAAGGTTATTGCAAACTATATTATGTGATGTCTGTAAGAAAAATATCGAGTATCCAGTACGATGAATTACACAGTATTTAAATTTTTTTAAATAAATTTGAAAAAAGATAAAATGAAATTATACGCAAAATTGAATTAAATAGTTCGATTAGTGACACATTCCTTGCCCATAATGCGCTGAAGAATGAAGCGAGAAATCAGATATCGAAAGTAGTTGATTTGCTCTTTGAAATTAAGAAAAAAAATCTAATTAAAACAGAATGAATATTTTCGGCTAGTCATCTCGGGAAGCCAAAAATGAAGGTAAAGCGAATGGGTGCAATTGCATTTCATACGCTCGAATAATGTGGGATGGTTAAGTAGAGACGGTAACGGTGCACGTGCTCGTAACGGGCCATGGAGATGACACGGAGATAGGGAGGCATGCGCAATCAGAATGGGAGAATCTCAATTGCGATCTCGCAACTGTCGAAGAAGAATGAGGAGCTGTCGATTCGGGAGGAGATGCCATCGGGGCCTCATCCGTCCCTTGTAGGGGTGGATGGGGCCCGGGTGCATCCGTGGAGGCGCGATCCTCCATCGAAGGAAGGGCCGCCCACGGCTCTACTGCCAGGCGCATCTGCTCGAGGACGCGGGGAAGGATTGGTGGTGATTCGGTGACGTGAAAGGCTTTTTCCCTCTTCAGTCCTCCGAGATACGGGAGCAATCGGAAAAATTATACGAGCTTACGGGGAAAGTTTCCTCGGAATTCGATAAATATGAATAAGTACATATCTCAGAACACCTGTCAAATATCCTTTAGTATGTATAGACTCGATAGAGGGTCGTGCAGAATTATACCGGACTCTAAAAAGGTATATTATAACTTTATAGAATTCAACAGGACAGAACTTGCTCAAGTATACAGTATATGAGTGAATAAAATAATTTCTCGTGGGTTGGGCACAATTTTTTTTTTCATTTTCTTCTCACGTAGGAAAAGTGTAAAATGCTTATTATTGTTTTATGTGATATTTACAGCTCCTTAGTTTCAACAGGCACGTATTATCCTCGGGAAAAGTACGACATGATTCACGAGCCAAACTCCAAACATGCTTCATTCATCATGATAGATCGGCGCAGCTGGTGGGAGACGTGTCTATTTTATTTTCATTCCCGAATGGACGCGAGGATGAATCCATCTTGTCCCATCCGTTAGACCGCATTGACGGAGGCAGCAATGCAGCATTGTACCTTTCACTGCGCGAGGGGGGACAAAAGCAGGGAGATAGTCATCGAGGCCCTCGCCTCTCAAACAATATCTTTCTCTTGCACAACGTTTTTTTTTTTTATCACTCTGCCCTTTCAATGCGTCCCGATACGTGGAAGATGAGTCACACTCTTCCACCTGGGGTTCCTCGTGAAATTCATGTCGGTGTAGGATGCAGCCTTGGAATGCAGCCTCAATTTAAAAAAAAAAACATATATCTTCGACTGGAATCGCATTATTGCTCAGAGCGGAACGGATGAATGACATTAATCTATGGCGATAAGGCCATTCTTCATATAATTCTTACGATCTGTGACAAAAATCAGAGGAGGAAGATGAACTGCCTGCAAGCTTTCTTGTTAGCCCCGTCTCAAAGATATTCTCAATCTCCGCCTATGAAGTCAGCATATTTTTTGAAAGAGACCCAAATCGTGATTCGCTCGTGTTGCGCAGCACTTCTACAAACATTTCACTGCTATTAGCTAAGTATTCAGCTTTCTAGCAGTTCACTCCTTCATTTGAAAGAAATCCTTCATAGGATTAAAAAAAATATTCAGGATGGCCTGGTCGCTTTCGTATGTACAATCCCTCGAATAGAGCAACTCTACATGGACAGATCCAAGACCCAAATGGACGAGGGGGAACCGCCAGAATGGTTCCAACATTCTTTCGCCGCATTCCACGAAAAACAACAAATAGAACTTTTCCTCGGTCTCCATGAAAAGAAGCGCAAAGAAAGGGAAAGGAGCGATGGTACCCCCCTCGAAGGACTCGAGAAAGAGTGCAGTGGACTCAGGACCCAATCACAAGACATTCACAACGTGGAAGCCGCCATGTTCCTCGAGCATATTCGACGCCCTCGAGCATATTCGACGCCCTCGAGCATATTCGACGCCCTCGAGCATATTCGACGCATGAGGGCCAGATGCGAGCCCAGCATTTCACACCCCGGTGAATTCCAAAAACCACTTCATGAGGTGCAAGACCCAAGACTATTTGCATATGCCCTTGTGGAGGCGGAGGGAAGCGAACTACAAGATGCACTCCAGCCTCGGGTTAAACCGCATTCCCACCAAGTCGGGTAATTCACATTCTACTACTCGAGCAAAGGTCAAGAGATCCCCCACCGCCTATTCATGATGGACCCCATGAAAACAAAAAAAGACAGTGATCACGGCGATGGAAAGTGCTGAGACAACGAAAGTGAAAGGGTTTTCCTTCCACGATCTCATCGAACGCAGTCACGCTTTTATTTCCCCCCCCCCCCCCCCCCCCCCAACCCGACATCGATCGACGTGACCTCCGACGACCTCGTCAGAGTTTTCTCGCGAGAGTGCTGACTCAGGAATGGGGTCAGCGAACACGTCCGAAAACCCCAAACCGCATGACACTAATCGTCCCCCCAAGACGATGATGATGATGGGGGTAATTATCAACTCCATTCGCACGACGACGACGAAAGGGGATTCTTCACGCACCACATACGTATTTGCCTACGCACGATGCCACTCGTGCCTAAGTGCGACGGAACAGGCGATTTTTAAGTGCATTCAAGTATCGGTAACAGTACCAGTGCTAGAAACAGCGAAACCGTAAATGAACTAGACAAAATCACAAACTTCAGCAAAGAAAAGTAAAGCACAAGCCCAAGTACAGCGCACGAAAAAAAAGTAACTAAACTAATTAAAAAAAGAAAAGAGAACTGGAATGGGCAGGGCTCGAGCAGAACCGCGAAACCGGGTCAGAGCCGAATCAGCGACCGAGGGACAAACAGGAACTTTGTGACTCACTCGAGCGTGACCTCCGGATGGGTCTTCTTGGTCAGGGTCCATTTCATCATCTTCGGGGTCCACGAGGCGCTGGCTCGCGGTGGGTCACGGTGGCTCACGTCGCATGCTTCCTGTGTCACACGGAGAGAGGAGTGAAAGGAGCGTTAAAAATAACAATGAAAAAGTGAGAGTTGACGAGCTTGACGTCTTCCATTCGCAATTAAGGAACTCGCGCAATTAGCTAATTCAGTTTTCTTAAATGCTTATTTGTTTTCTAACTTTTGGATTTTCTTCTGTCTCGCTCGAGCGACTCGGCGAAGACGCGAAGAATGCGTGACCTGGAAAGTGACGTGACGCAGCTCGCGCGTGACAAAGGTCGGACCTCGTTATCTACCCCCAATATTGACAGCTCGAAATCTGCAGGCCGTTGCCTTTTTTTCTGCGGAAGTTTCAGGTGTTCTTTCGGGGCGTGTCCGTCCGCTCTCCCTTTGTCCACGCACGCACGCACGCACAGGAAACACGGCGGCCTGACCTTGTAACCCATACAGCTGTCTCGCTCGTGTCGAATTCCGCAAACGTTTAAATCGACGGTCGATAAACGAACGACTCTTCGGTGGGCTCAGCGCCGTTCTAAGACTATGATATCAGCTAATGGCCGAACAAATACCGCGGACGGATGGTCAACACAGCGAAACCGACACAGACGGAAAAGAAAAACCGACACAGACGACACAGACGGAGCAGAGAACCCGACACACCCGCCCCGATCGACCGAAGCCGTCCGACAAGGGCTTGAAAGCAGGAAAATCGAGGCCGGAGGAGCGCACCACTCCCCGCGCTACGCACCAGCTGGCATCCCCCAGCCGACTGGCGTGGGACGGCGCGAGGGTGGAAGTTAAAGGGCCGGCATCCCGACTGAATTCCTTCCGGGATCCATCCTCCCATCCTCCAATACTCCATCCTCTCTTTTCTCATCTTCACGAATCGGCGCTTCCCCACGCCTTCATCATCGTCTTCATCCGTAACGGTGTTCCCCTCCCGGGAAGATCCTGTTTCCACCCCTTCTCGTGTCATTGAGACGCGCTGCTCAAGGATGAGGGGCAGAAAAAAAAGGTCATTTTTGAGATCGATCCCATTCTCAGGCCGACCCAGTCAAGGACGCGAGGGAAATGCGTGTCAATGGCATCTCATGCTCACGCTAACGTGTTTTTTTTTCCCGCCCCCGTGATGATCGCTTTTGAAAGGCCTTGAGGTGGGACTTTTGACGCTCCTTACGCTCACCATAAGTGAGAAAAGATTAAGAAAAACGCGGATCCCTTGAATGCATTTGAAGCAATGCGAGAAATTCCTATTCCGAGAGGAAACTTTTTCTTTTCGAGGGATTCCAAAACCGGCACGAAAACGACTAAATCATCCGCTTCCGTAGGAATTCGATGACTTTGGAATCGTCGAGAACAACACGGGTTTCATAGGAGTGCCCTCGCGCCTTTTTGGGAGTGCCCTCGCGCCTTTTTGGGAGTGCCCTCGTGCTTCTTGGGAGTGCCCTCGTGCCTCTTTGGGAGTGCCCACGTTTATTTGGATATTTTCATGCTGCTTCGGGTGTTTCCTGAGAGCGTCCAAGTTTCTTATGGATCTGAAGGAGACTCCCCCGCGGTTAAATGGGATCATTCTGGAAGTGTCTCTGTGATGATTCATGAATGTATGGATGGGTGGCGGACGAGAGCGTTTAGAAACTCGAGCAAGAGAGTTTGGGATCGAGCGAACGGGGAGATCCAAAGGGCAGACTCAGAGGACGACAGAGATTCAAAGGGCAGATTTAAGGGCATTTCACACGTGTCTTGCGTCATTCGCGTGAATACTTGGGCAGGTAGTCGGACGCACGCGCTCACACGCGTGTCCACGAACATCGAAGGATTTTCACGAAGCGCAAGGCTTGCGTGCGGAATCGGGATGAGTTGAGATTCGAAACATCCCCACGCATGCATACGAGGGAGAAGAAGTTTCAGGCGAGGAAGCTCGCCCAGTACTTTGAAATGCGTGTATAGATGCATCGGCGCAGGTACGAAACACATGCAAGCAACAAAATCTTCATGCATTTCTAAATCGTACGCGTCGCAAGCAAAAAACGCAGTGTGAAACGGTCTTGACGGGTGGGAAGGACCGACGGGCAGACTTGGAGGACGAGGACGACCAATGGGCAGGCTTGGATGATGGGAAGGACCAAAGGGCAGACTACGCCAGCTCGGGGGGAAAATCTTGCAGATCCAATCATTTCGTGTTCGCTGCGGGGCAAGATGACGGAGAAAGTGAGAATCCTGCCGGTTTTTCCTTCCTCTCAGCGTGGATTCCCCCGAAAGGCAGGAAAACGATCTCTCGGGGCATTTTCGAATCCAATTTTTTTCCTTTTTCTCTCTTCCGGATCCGCTCGCCACCTGCAGAATGGACCAGAAAAAGGAAAAATTACTCCCCCCCTCGTCATTTTCCCCCTCCGTTGAATATTCAACAGAGGAACCGCAGATGCACGCATTCCTCGACTGGATTTTCCCAGTCCGCAGATCCTCACGCCGGTCGGGTCCGTTTCCGACGGAATTCCTGGGCATGCCGGAATTCGAGCGTGAACTCATTAAGCTTTTAATTCGACAAAAAGAAACCGGAAATCCGATTTAAAAGAATCAGGAAGGAAATGAAAGGAAAAAATAATAATAACGAAGGACTGAGCGACAACTGACAACCCCCGCAGGCATGGGAAGTCGGATGTGAAATTGTCCTCCTCGTTACGTCTGACAACCTTGCTTCTTTTCCTCCTGACATCTTGGATTTGACTTAATGAGAGATGGCGCTAGTGTAGCTACGCGAGCAACATCTGTCCAGTGCATTTTTGGATGAACTAAAGTGGATTAGGAAGAAGTTAACTGTAATTGCAAACGAAGGAATGTTTCCCGACTGAATGTGTTCGGTAGTAATTTACCTGAAATTAATATTTCAAATATTGAGAAAATACATTATTAAATATTAAAGTATACATATTAAAACTATATATACGCTGCCGGCAAATGAAATAGGAACTCCTAGAACGAGCGATGCTTCAGCCTCCAAACTTAGGCCATTTATTGAAGACATGGAGGCATGCAAATGATGAATCACTCTCCGATATCTAGCCTCCCGGTGGCGCGATGCAATCACGTGACGGCCGTGCGATAAGGAAGGGTGTAATACCGCTGGGAGCGTCGGTTGGCAGCTTGTATCACGGCCATAAAGAGTACTAACTGTGGAGCGGTCACATGATTGTGTCACGCCGCTAGGATACCAGCCATCCAAGAGTGATTCATTTGCATACCTCAATGCCTCCAATAAATAAAAAAGTTTGGCGGCTGTAGCAGAGACTTTGCTGCTTAAATTGGACGCAACGTAGGGCGAAAGACCTGTCTCTTCCCTTGGAGGGTCGAAGACGCCCTTCCTCCCCGGAGAGTCGATGCCTTTCCACCTCGGAGAATCGAAGATCCCCTTCCTCCCTCGTACACGCAACCGCAGAGGCCGCCCGCGTTCGGACCGAGAATGCTCCCCCGCATTCCTCGCGTTCTGCTCGTAAAAGAACTTTTGCATCGGCGGGGGGGCCGGGGGAGGCTGTTCTCTTGATGGCGCCCCTGGTGGAGTCCCTTGTCCGGCCGTTATTAGGCAACACCAACACGAAAAAAGAAAGGCACGACGAGGGGGAAAAATAATTCGTTTCCGAACATCCTACGTCCCTGCAACATCCGGCCGAAAATTCTACTGCCCGAGTCCGCTCTCATGAACTCATTCCCAAACGCGCGAAAAAACTGCAACACGACGTCCAACGTCGACATGAGCGGTGACGTCACAGTCCCGGGAGCATCGCTTCTTCGAGTGCGTTTATTCGAAATTTAATATCGTTTCGAGCGATTCTGGCATTTCAGTCAGATCACGTTGGGAGGAAGTAAGTTTTTCCTTCAATGTCGGCAATAACCGGTCGGTCAGGTCGTAAAATGGCCGCGAAGGGACTTTTTTTGTGCTGGAGGCAATTAAGATTCCTTTAGAAGACGATTCGGCTCGCTTCGAGCACTTTCGGAAGCGAATTTTCACCCCCGCCGAGCCGTGTCGAAGGGAGCCCTCGATTAATCTCTTGATTCTCTGCATTTTTGGGGCCGGCGATCCCGTGAAGAATGCGGTCGAAGTTGAAGAAAAGCGGAAGGAAGCGCGACGAAAGAAACCTGACGAGGCGGAAACGCCATCCACGGCTGAAATTCGAATTAGTGGAGTGAAGAGGGAGGATGCGGCGAAGGAGGTGCACGGGCGAGGACGCTTAGCGCGTTTCTCTGACATCTGCGTCATGTGAAGGTTCGATGAACACTGACGGCTCTAGTCCGTCGCGTGATATCTCAACTCAGGCCGAGAGCAGCGCATGCGCAGTCCCGACGCAGGTGGAGAAAGACGCATGCGTGCTCCGTCCACGTCGAGGAAGTCTCTCGCCGTTTTCAAACTAAACGTAGAAATTTTCGGAGAAAGATCCGTTACTGGCGCGAAGGTTGTCGAAAAAGAAACTTGGCCTGCATCTTCGCCCATATCTATAGCGATTTTCACGGAGCGGTTTTTGCAGTATCATCGGACAATGAAAGTGGAACACGCAAGCAATATGTGCGGCCAAAAAACCACGGAAAGAGAAGGCAAGCTCCGGCTACTCCGACACGAATTGACCAAGATAAAACTGCGAGGTGACGTCATTGCTCGATCGAGGGGGGGGGGGGGGGGGGGGGGGCGNGGGGGGGGGGGGGGGGGGGGGGGGGGGGGGGGGGGAGACGAGACGAGACGAGACGGGACGGATGACCCTAGTGCATGAGATAAAGATTTTGTTTTCAAAAACTTTTGTTGCCCTGTCGTGTCCATTCCGGTTTGCCAGTAATCGTTATCTCAATCATAAACGCCGTTAAATGTCAATAAATTAAACTTTTACTCGGATCAGCATGGCCGGAACAGATCGAAAGAGGATTTTCTCAGGTATTGGGCAGGTACTGGGTCAGGCAGGTACTAGTTCTAGGCCGAGCAGAGGAAGAAAAGGCTCCCTTTTGTGCGACTTCGGAACGAGGGAAGGAAAATTAGTTAATTATGGATTGAAAGGAAGGAATCCCCGCGGGCGGGGATCGCGGGGTCGGCGACTGAGAAAAAAAACGAGTCGAGTCATCCCCGATCGACACTTTTCCCGGTTAATGACACTCCGAACCGGGGACAGATATTCCTCCGGTCACGAAAACGGGTCGGGTGTAGGCGACGGACCGACGGTCACGGTTCGTGTAACCGCGGTTACAAGAGAAAGGACGATTTCAGACCGAGGGGGGACGTGTGCATCGACCGACAAACCCGATCGACACCATCCGCGACCTCTTTCTGTCGGATGAAAGTGCATATTATGAACTTTAAATTTAAAAAAATGACTTGTTTCACCCGAGTTTCCCAAAATTCATTTCGAAAATTATCTAATCACGTACTCATTATTTGAGTTCACTCCTTGCCAAATGTCACTTTCCATCATTTCCTGCGGTGGTGGAAAGGAATGCGAATATCGAATCGTGTCCGTTTCATACGAGAGATTCCATTATGAAGGGAACGGCTCCTTTCAAGTCTGAAAAGAACCAGGAAGAAAGATGATGACGGTGTTGCAAGGTGAACGGACTCCATCGGCGTGAGATCAGACCCGTCGCGCTTCGTGGAATCCGCGGGAAAGGATGAAAACGGGAGAAAAACACTAAACTTCCAACCTTTTTTCCCATGCGAACGTCCGAGGAATTTGAATTTCGGTGTCGATGGGCGTGGTGGAACGGCGATGCGGAGTCGACTCACGCGCCATCGCGTGCCCGTCTGACCTTAAAAATACGAACGACGGAGAAAGCGGCGAGGAAAGTCGCCGGGAAAAAGTGGGACGCCGGTCAAGATTCGTAATTACTGGCCTTCCCCTCGAGCAACAGATGCAATTTCCATATGGAATGCAATCCACTCCGAGCGGATGACTCCTCTCCGTTGGCGGAAGCGCCCACGTGGAGGTCGCGTGTCATCCGCATGGTCCTTCTTTCGGGCATCTTCGATTCTCGCGTCGGGTCTCTTTAATCCTCGCGTCGGGCATCTTCGATCCTCGGACCAGCTGCATTGGATTGCGTGATTTGTTCATTTATAGGGGCATAATTGAGACGTGATTGGAATCGATGTTTTATCAAGTATTGGCTACTGCATCATTCATGTGCGAACCGACTCGCGATTTCGTCCAGATTTGGTCGCGTCATAGCAGGAATGGAATATACGATGGTCACTCAATAAGTTATCTACCTGAATAAGAAAGAAACACCCGAGGGGAAAAATAACACTTTATTTTTCAATGTAGTCACCTATTAACACAACACATTTATTCCACTTTGATTCCAAGGATTTTATTCCCTGGGAATAGAAGTCAACTTCTTGTCCATCAAACCAATCAGAAACGGCAACTTTCAGCTCTTCATTGCATGAAAATCTTTTTCCCCGCAAACATTTTCGCCTCTTGATATCACTAACTCTCCTGACTCCTGGGGGAGGGGGGTGCTTTGGGAGTCTCTTTGCACAGGGCGCCGAAATAGCTAGGGCCGGCCCTGACTGGGCGCATTCAGTTGTGACCCGGGTCATGACTCAAGGTTCATGATTCTCGGTAGGTGCGGTGCTTTTCAAAAACTATTATACCCCGGATTGATGACATTGACATGAGGTGTCACCATGGAGCAAAATTTATTTTGACGCCTCAATGCAAGCGTTGAACTGAGACCCTTGAGTCATGACTCGGGTCACAACTGAATGCGCCCACTGTACATACATGCAGAGACATGGTAAATATACCTAGACTGGACATGGCAGTCGAAGATTTCACGCCGATTTGAAGGGCTGGCTGCCATTACTGATGGCGTCAAGGAGAGGATGAGGCATGGGATTCACTGAGGCGCACAGTAGTCAATGTGTTTAGGATTCGTATACTATGAAAGACCACTGACTGGGTTGGGTATCAGGTCTTACAATGATGAATCTGGCTTTTATTGATAACTGGGAAAACGTCACAGATTGGAATCCACGCCGCCTTAAAAGTATCGGACGACTTGTCGGAGTATATCTGGGACTCGGATTGACGTACCCCTTGACTATTATGCGGGATAATAATAACAGTGCAATGAAAATAAAGACGGAATAAGTGACATTAATCAAATTTCAAAATACCATGCATCGTCACTGAAGACCAGGTAGGCCTAGGCCTAGGCCTACGCGGTCTTCTTGGAAAGCGTCAAAACTCAGTGTAGTGTGACGTCATGAATTGGAATAGTGGCATTAATCAAATTTCAAAATACCATGCATCGTCACTGAAGACCAGGTAGGCCTAGGCCTAGGCCTACGCGGTCTTCTTGGAAAGCGTCAAAACTCAGTGTAGTGTGACGTCATGAATTGGAAAGCTATGCGTTTATTGGTCGATTTGACGCCATGAGTGATGGCGGCTGACCCTTCTAATCGGCGTGCGGCTGGCTGGCTTTCTCCATTGGCTTGTCCAGTCTAGGTATATTTACCATGTCTCTGCTCCCATCGCATGATCGGAATCCCGTACAGCACAGAAGTTGTCAGTCGTTTCTGATACCTCAAACTTGCCTCCAGATTTCTGGGTTGAAGTCGGAAGTTTCGACGTGTTTCAGAAATTTCTAAAGTCTTCCTCAAATCTTTACGTGGAAAGAGATTGAGTACTGCATGGAAAGTACTGGGGACTCACCGAGTACTACTCAGTCCTACTCAGTGGCGGCTCGTGATATTTAGCGCTAGTGATTCGTCCCCTACCCCCTCTCCATAGACGAACCACTAGCGCTAAATATCACGAGCCGCCACTGCTCCTACTCAAGGACTTCGCCAGCCCATGAATAAAAATGTGCTGAAAATGCGGTTAGTTACGAATAGTCCGCATTTCGTTGCTGTGGATTCTTCGTTGATCTTCGACCATTTCGTACTGTTTCAACCGACGATGCTGACGTCACGTTGTTGCGCCGAACGGGACACGATGCGCGGGAAAATGCTTCGTCGCTCTGCAGATTTCTCGGAACTGGCGTCTCTGAAGTCTCATCTTTTTGCTCGAAAAAGCGATCAGCCTCAAAACCGAATTCGATTAAATATTCGTATTTCGAAGGGGGTGTTCTTTACTCAAAAATGCAATTCATATTCAAATAGGAAAGGCGGGAGATGACAAGGAAGCCTGAATGCGAATATCCGCCAAGATTTATGGATTACCATGGATGATATCGCCAGGAAAACTTCACGTTCTACAGGTTTAGGTGGTTTCATGAATATTCGGAATGACACTGGTGGCTCGGGACCCGAGTGAGAGAGCTTTCCCCGCGAGATGTCAGCATCCTTCCACCCGGCTACTTCCGTGCTTCCACCTAGCAACTTCGCCCACGTCCCAGTCTAGCAGAGCAAGAGTGCAGATATCTAGGTTAGCAATTCAAGCTGATTTGTTGTTCTGTGTTCCGTCTGTAGCCACCGCGTAAACATAACTTTTTTTTTAAAGGTCAATCTGGGTATTTACGTATAGGCACCGTTACCTTCTCCCAGGCTGTTAGGTGACATTTGAAGGAGACGACCGGTTGGTTCATGATCCAGAGCAACCCAAACATGTAAAATCACTGGATTATGTTTTCAGGTGACTGTTAACTTGTCAAAATCGTTTGATGAGTCTGACACAGATGAAGAGATGGCACAGATATGCAATTTGCATCTTTAAATAACAGTATTTCTATTTATAAAGCAAAAAACAGCATTCTTTAGCAAGTAAAGAGCTTTTCTTGGCATCTTTGGTGTGAAAAAAAAACTTCAATTGGTTCATATCAGGTGGATTTTCTTCATGTCCATTTTCCATCCATTTCACAGCCACAATAATGAAAACAGACAAGTTCATTAAGGCAATCACTGGGACACAAACATCTAGATGCAATCTTATAAGGGAGCCTGTTACATCTTACCACCAATCACACAACAGTGGATCTCGAGATCCACCAAGCAATCACAGTCGCTGTTGAAGAGCATCGCAGACGCAAGGGCGAGATTTTGGCAAAGGGGGATGCAGAGGTCAGAGGGAGACCTTGGCTGAGGCTTTGTAGTACCCGTCTGGGGTGGTGGAGTGCCTCACAGAGACATGCAGCTCTTGGATCATGTGTCTGCCCAGCTCTCTGTCTCTGAATCTCTGAAAAATCAATGAGAGATGGGAATCAGTGATTAACAGTCAGTGGTTCGATCAGTGGTCAAACGGGTAAATTCCTCTCAGCAATGTGTGTAAATGTGAGTTCTTCCCACAAATTTTCCAGACTTTTTTTTTTAACAGGGCAACCATGAAGTGAATTCAGAAGTTATACATTTTTCATGAAGAGAGAGAAATTTAAAAAAAAAGGTGACAAACCAAAAATTTATTCCTCTTTAAATTAAGTTTATAGTACCATCTCAATGTCACTATTTAAGAAGTTCCTCTGGTCACAGACCTAAATTCAGCAGTAAAGTTGTCAGTGGTATGGAAATGCTTCTAGTGCATTCTGAAAAGCCTTCAATTTCTCTGCAATAACCAATATACTAGGAACTTTCAGACTTCATCCACTGCTATCCTACTTCAGATCTCATGGCCTTTACATAACATGGAGAAAAAAAGGGAATGAGCATGAAATTAGTGGTTATGAAATTTTACTTGAGCAATGCTTGAAAGTACAGATTGAGTTTGGAAGACATATTGTTCAGATTTTCAGAGTTAAAGGATTACAGCATGATTTACAAAAAAAAATCAATAATATATACATGGAATTTAAAATGTGTATCATGCCAAGAAGAAACTGAAAACAAAACCTACTTGCAAGATGGGCCTGGCATCAAAGGAAACCCGGGGTCTCTGATTCCGACCAGTCCCTGGCACTCCAGAGTCAGCAGCCCCCTCCTCAATGCGGAAGAGCGTATTCATCAGCGTCATGTGCAGCTTCACCCTGTCGTGCTGCTTCTGCATCAGACCTAACAGTGATAGACTCATCTTTAGTATGCTATTGTAATTGGTTTTGTGAGTATGCAGAACCATGCATAAACATCCAGCATATTTCCAGCGAAAACAGTGATGATTCTTTCCAGAGTCCAAACTTTGGGGATACCCTATATTGTTCATGGTACAGTCAACCCTTGATATAGCACCACCCAATATACCGCCACTCTTGCTTTGCGCCAACTCTTGCCTGAGAACGAACCTTCCCTATAGGCTTATCATTGGCGCTCCCCCGTTATAGCGCCACCCTTGCAAGCTGCCATCCGCCAATACCTTGCAAAAACGTGCCTTATTCAACGTAAGTTGTACTCGATATAGTGCCAAGCAGTATACCATACCAGCTACAATGATTATACCATGCACTTGTGGTGGGAAAAAGAGGACATGCTGTCAGCCTTTCCTTTTGATCATTTGATAACGAGATTGTGAGGGATGTGTCATCCCTCACAGCTTTGGCACGGACGCCAGGGATTAGGGGGGGGGGGGCATTAGGAGTCTCTTAATCTAACCTAATCCTGCCTCTCCTTTTCTTTGTTTTGGAGAATGGAAACGCCTCTTTTAGTTCAAAGTTCCTCCAGACGATTGTTCAAGTGTGTTCATAATCCAGTAATGAGGAAAAGCACAGTTTTAAGTGTGAGGAAAAAAGCGGAAGTGTGTCGTTACAAGGAGGCGCATGCAGCCAAAAGTCAGTAAAAAATTGTGAATCATTTTTCAAAGCTGCGTAGTTTTTGTTCTCCATTGGCAACATGGATGAATTAAGGTGGATTTTTTTTTCTAATTCTATTTCACATATGAGTTACTTAGGAAATTTTCCGTTTTAAAGCCACGCTTTTTGATATAGTGCCACCCTCAATACAGGGGCAAAATTGGCTAAGACAAACAAACAGTGACAGTATATTGAGTTGACAGTAATTCAAAATGTTTAATATGACAGCCAATCCAAGGCATGGGCAGAAAATAGGCAGCTTGCTGAGTGGGGGAAGGGGAACATCCAGACATACTGCATTGCCCAAGCCACAGGACAGGTTCATTGAGCTCCCGAAGCTCAACTCACCTATCAACAATCATTTTAGCATGTACTATTTGGATATGCAAATTGTTTTAGGAGCACAGCACTCAACTTGGATGGCCACCAACAAGACTCAGAAATTCATAGAGTTTCTCCCTTGGCCTCAAATATTTACTACAAGCATTCCTTATTTTGCATGAGGAAATATGCAGCCTGGAAATGCCTGTTCGTGCATTTGGTAGTTTCAACTGCAATCTATGACAACTTGTCATCCTTCCATGAGACTAGTTACGTGCTCCCTGCCGTTATTAAGGATATAGGTTGAAACTGAACGGGCTGTAGGCATGCCAGATAGCCTGTTTTGGAAGCCCAATCCCAATCTCCCCCAAATCAGACCGATAATTGATGGAGGCAAATGCAGAATCTGGAATGATCAACCTAATCACGATTGTTGGGATTGCAACTTCACCAATTCCCTCGTGCCATATTTTAGCTCTATATTTTAGTACTGTATATGTATCTTGCACTATGGGATTCTGCGGAAGAGCATGACTCAACCTGGACAGAAACGAACCCGCTGTAGAGTTAAAGAAAATGTATTCTCATCAGTGCACTGGAATTCTATGAATCAATAGTAGCATGCTCTAATTTACTTTTCACTATTACCAGGAGACACAGAGTGCTGAAGAGGATCCAGAGTTTTTGATAAGAAATTTAAGAATATGTCAACAAAAAACATGGAAAGAGTGCATTCAGAGAGATAAAAAAATTTGCCATTTTCCTCCATTGTTTGAATAAAGATGAATGTCACTTTTCCCCCCCAAAGGTCCTTGAAAAGTTTTGATTTTCTTCAGCATCCAAGTACTTCCACTTGGAAATGGGCTCATGAATTAAAAAAAAAAACCAACAAAACCTCCTGATAAGCTGTCAGAAGATTTCTGAAATTTCCATGCTGGTCTTTGGGAAAAATTGACTTGAGCTGAAGGGTCCTTTACTTCATTTAGTAAAAAAAAAAGTCACTCAAAAAAAGTTATCAGAAAGAGATGTGGACACATAGACGGAAGTATACCAGAATGGAGGAAATGAGCAACAAGGGAGTCAGCGAGGTCCTGAAGGACGTTGGAATCATGGGAGACCGGTTCAACCTTTGCATAAAGGACATCCACCTCCCCTGGATCATCATTCAGGTACTCGAGACCTTTGACTTGGATCTCCAAGCCTTTGCCCTCCAGCAGGGGTCTAGTATCAGCAACATGAATAGCAAAATAGAGACAAAATTGTTTTAATATTTACTCATTCTATGTGCATGGTTTCCTATTGTCATAAAATATCATCTCTTGGTGAAACTTCTTGAAATGATCAACTTCCACTTGTCATTTGTGGTTTGCAAGTGATGCCAGACAGATGCTTATTGTCATCCTGATGCATATTGTTGGTAGAACACTGATGCCTCAAGTTAACTTGTTACTGAGGCAGTTCAAACCCTACCAAATGAAAATTAAGGAACTTGTCACAAGCATCAAAGGATAGTTCTATGATAATTTCTTCAATTCTTTGAGGACTTGATTTATCACAGTTTCAAAGATCATTACTTATTCACAGTTGTAGGGAAGTGTCATCTCCAACATTCATGGCTGTGATTGTCTTGGGTTCCAAAACCACATATAAAGAGAGAGCAGAAAAGCAAAGAGACCGAATAACAGATGACATAGCAGCCTGGAGGGCCTCAGCTGCGATGCTCCGCTCTCGCTCGTCAAGGAGGACCAGTGTCCCGATAGTTAGGTGCAGCTTTCCTGGGTTCTGGAATAGAGAGGCATCAAGGCCCCGTGCTCCTTTGCACTCCTCCATGACCTCATCCTGGTCACATTGTGAGAAAAAGCTTCTGATGCAGAGGACTGCAATGGCATTCAGATACTAGCCAGAAAATGATTACACAGTTTTGCAATATGGAGATATAAAAAAATTCATGGACAGTGTGGTGTGGCTGAACCATTGAAGGTGTTAGAGTGCTACTAAGTGTGCTTAGTAGCCAATCTGTGTTCTTTGTGCCATTTTTGAGCACTGTACTCCAGGCTATATTCAGAACTTTGTAACCAACAGATGGAATAATAATTTAAAAAAACTAGAGGACACAAAAAAAGGACTCAAAACTCAGCAATAAGTGATTGAAATTGCATTCATCTAAAAAAAAAAATGGGTCAGAGAATCACCCATTTCCACATGGTGTAAGAGCTATTCTGAAGATGCAGGGGGCAGATTGGAAAATTTCGCACAGATGAAAGATCCAGTTGAAGAATAATGCACTCAATGTCAGATGAAAATATTACAACTTCTCATGGCACACCTAGGGGAAGACCATTGGCTATCATATCATATAGCAACTACCTGATGTTTCAGCAGTGCACAATAAGTCACAATATTTTCATCCAGTGCTGAGAGCCTCCCAGAGCATCATTTCCCAATTGGATCTTTCAAGGGTGGATTTTTTTTATTTTTTACCTGTTACTGTCAGCTATTGAAGAGGGCTTATGGAACTTTGAAAATGCAGACTCTGTGACACCTTTTCCAAGATGAATGCAAATTTCAACCCCACATCCTTACTAAACTTCAAGAGATGAAGCTTATTCTCAAATCACCAATTGCTGGCAGGTAATATGCAAGGACAGGGGTGCTTTAAGTACAGCCAGCAGCGTAGAACTGTCACAGCACATGTTTTGCATTATAGTAAATAAAATGCATGTTGGATTGTACTATATGAGTCAGTTTTACTACATTTCTCATTTCTAAAAATTTTTTTGGCTATCTCACCTGCACCATTTGTTTTACTTCCCCGATTCAGCCTACCACTTCAAAACTTAGAACACACCTGCTCAATAAACAGTCACCCATTCACATTGAAAACAAGACAATGCCCAGCATGGAGACTATAAGGTCATTAGAAAAGAGACCCATTGTTTCCTTTGCAAGAATGACAGCTTCATATGTTCAACCAAGAATGATGATTGTGATAAGCTCTCAACATTATAAGATCTTGAGGGGTTGGCTTAAGAAGAATCTTTTTACATATCTGGCATAGGAATGTTTCATGATCTTTTGCAGCATGTCATTGAACATGATTTTCACGATATTAAATATTGATAGTAGAATAAAATCTGTGCATGCTTTGTTTGTGGGTGAGGCTGTGAACTCATTGACAGACCTGGTATAAAAGGAAGATTCCAGCTGTTTGTGGAAATATTAGGTGTGTAAAGGTTAATAACAAACGTTCCCTGGACTCTCTCCCCTCCCCTCTCCAGCAACAAATTTCGATATGGTGTCCCAATTCCCACAAAGCATTAGCAGAATGGACATTTTAAAATTAATTTGAAACTCTTTCATGAAAAAATTTACTATACTAAAAATTTCCTTAAATCTGTTAGTACATCTTTGTCCCCCTTATTTTTAGCCATAATTTGCCAACCAACTCATAAAAAGAGAAAGAGCAAGGAAGTTAGCATATGTGGGTACTTTTTGCCTCAGTTACAAAATTTCAAATATCTGTATCCCAGCCTCTGCCTTTGATAGAGACTAATGTTTGCCTGTAACCTATTATCATCATAATATGACTGCAAGCTAAATTTAATTGAATTTCAAGATGGGCAAGAACAGGCCATTTTCAGCCTCAAATTGTAATGATTCATCTGTAAATCGCATAATGAGGGATTGCATAGCTCAGATATTATAGCCAAGAACCTATTCATCATTCCAACACTTGAAGATCCAAGATTTTTCATGACAGGAGGAAGAGAAAATGGAATCAGCTTCATCAAAAGAAAATAATGCCTGTTGACTTCCAGAACCTCCCATTCTTCGTAACCTGCCTTCAGACTTACCTGAATATCATCAAAGTTCATTTTTGACATGATTTCTCATTGGAAAAACTGCCAAATGGCATCATCACCTGAGTGAAGGGAATAAGAGGCAGGAGGACTGACCTTGAATTGGAGGAATGCCTTCTTCACAGGCTCAGAGTTAATAGGAAAGGAGAGGAAGTGAGTGAATTGAGTCCTCTGCCGCATCGTGTCAGACAGCATCATCACCCGCCGACACGCCGACAGCACTGAGCTTCTATTGCTCCCTATCACCTCTGCAAAATTAAAGCAACACAGTTCTGATCATTTTCAGGCTACCAATGCATATTTGAGGGCAGACAGCCTAATGCTTCAAGTTTCAAGCGCAGGTGCACCTTTTAATTATCTGGGGCAAGAGAAAATCTACTTTTTCCTGATGTTTTACAACACTCAAAGTAACATGCACAGGATTCTCAATGTATTACACTTTTATTTTCTCTCCTCCTTTTGGGATGTTCTTCTCCATGTTATTCTCCCAACCCAATTTTAAATTTTCATGCAAAAAATACTTATACTACTTCATATACATTTGTCCAATTACCTTCACTTTCCTGCTGCAATTTTCCTTTCATAGGCTTTTCCTTTACTATACGATAAACAGAGGAACTTTCCAGGTTTTTTCAAAAGATTCTTTCATTTGCAAGTTAAGACATTGCAAAAACAACCAAGCATCAGGTACCAATGTCTGCTCCTTGACCGGCCCTGGGGACCTTTATGTGTGCATGGGTCTCAGTCTCGAGGCGCTTCCGCGTTGTGCCCTTGGTCCCAATGATGTAGCTGTAGAAGTCAGGTGGGACAGGCAGCCTGGCGCAGAACTCCCCGTTCCTTCTCTCTGTGACATCAAAATCTTCTTCCTCATATCCACTCTCATCTGAAAATAAATAATAAAATAGTACATAACATTATTGACCTAATTTAACACACAGGGTTTGGTTCATAAGTTTGTTACCATTATACCTACGTTTATTTGGAGCTCACAAAGAAACCTATTACAACATTGAAAAGAGTGTCTTTTTCCCCGTAGTTCACATGGTTTCAATTCCTGAGATTCTCAAATGCAAAACTGCAAAAGGCAGACATGACAAGCTCTTTCAAGTACACTGTGCCCTACCACATTGTGATGGATGAGAACATTAGTTCCTGAATGCTGAATTTCCAGGGCAATGGATAGATCTACATGGCCCTCAAGGTCACTCGAACTGATTCCCTCAGACACCATCCTTTGAGGAATGTTTAAGAACACTACATAGAAGAAAACTGTAAAACAACATGGACTTGAAGAAAGTGATAAATGCTGAAGTTAGCAACAATACCACAGAGTTGCTTGTGTGTTGTTTTTATAGATTCTGACAGATGCTAGTTGTACATAGTTTAGGAATAAAAATCACAAGGCCAGCAGGAAAAATGTCCCTTTGGGTGAAATCAGTTTCCTTTTAGCAATGAGTTTTTTTCTGACTGGCCATGCCCCTAGGGGTGAGTTTTTTTGCAGATAGGCTCCAGCTCAGAATTTTTTACTTTTATGAAAATAAACAGTTTTTACCTTGGAAGCACGTTGAAATAACTTTAATTCAACATTAGTAATCTTGGGTAATCAATAGTGCTTCAGGGTGTGGTATCATTTTTATAAAAACAATAATGAAATGTTAGAAATATAATGTGATAATAATTTATATATTAAAATTTTTTTTGACTATTTAGACATGAGAAATAGATGGAAAAAAAAGTAAACCAAAGTAGCTTTTAACCAACCAGATTCTTTCCTGCAATGTGTGAAGCGGCATCTTATTACATCAAATGAAAGTAAATAATCTTGTTATTAAATTATATTCCTAAAATGTAAGTTTTATTCTATACATTGAATTCCATATGTATAATGATTTTCACTTCTCTACAGTAGGAAATTGCTGTAACCATCAGAACGTCTATGCAGAAGAAACTGCCTCCCTGCCCCCTAAGAAATAACACAAAATCGAAGAAACGTTTTGAGACAGAATTGATAAAATGTAAAAGAGGTGAAATACAGATGAAGTAACTGATTTAATTCCCTCTTCCTTCTCATTTCCCATGAGGGTGTTTGTCATGTAATGCCTCTTGGTACGAACTGCTTCTTGTCCACCAACACCTCACATGTGAGATGTTATCAATTATCGCCAATTCCAGGGCTTTCCAGATTTATCATTGAAAATCAAGTGCACACCTCCATCTGCTTAATTTGCAAAATGGAATGGGCATCTGTCAGCAAGAGAGTCACACTGAAAACCCTCTCTTATGAACCACACTAAAGTTAGTATTTAATTTTTTCTCTGTTGCTTTCTGTACTAGCTTGAAGATGGCAGTACTGAGTAAAGCAAGACAAATTCAGGAACCTCCAAATTTAAGCTCAAACTGACAGCATCTGTACAAATGTGGCAATTTGGATTCAAAGATGCAGAATGTACTGTTACAGCCACACTCCTGCAGGACCAGGAATGCATGGCCATATTGCCCAATGGATTAAACTTTCCTTACTAACCCAAATCAGTGACTTATAAACAGTACAGATCCAATGTGGCTTTTGTCATAAAGGAGGAATGCTTTAAAATCAAAACCCAAATCCATTAGGTTGAAGGAATTTGTTCTATTCTACTCCCTAAAATTTACCAAGATTGTCAATTTTGTTATCCTCAAAAGGCAAGTTTGTCCATGCAGTGAATTCTTTACAACAATCCTAGCCCAAAGCTTTGCTCTCCAAAGCTTACATTTTTCAACATGCTCACATTTTCCTTTGTTTTCAATGAGTTTTTATACATTCCTCCAACAAAATACAAACTATTATGGCATCATGGTGAAATAAGATCCCTTCCCCATGCATATTTACTCTGGTAGAGTTTTATTCTTAGGGAAACTTGGGGCTACATGTCAATTTTTATGGTTTGGGCAGGATAGGCAAGACCTTTCAACATTTGCCAAGGATAGGCCAGTACTGATGTACCAGACTTAGAATGCAATAGCCCTAGAAAGGACATGACAGGTTTCTGCATAGATGTGAGAGCTGTTTTGCAAATACCAAAAAATGGAAATTTGGAAAAATGACCAAACAAAAGCACATCTAGCTTCCTTTATTCGATGTGCTGCACAATTTTGTACATGATGAGAAATAGAAGCAGCAAACCAGGGACAGGGATGAAAGGTGCCTCATCGACAGGTCCCATTGACGTGTCTGTGGATAGCTCTGGGTTCTTCCGGTAACACCTCCCATTCACCCAGAGCAACTCAGGCCGCAAGACATCCATTTCTTTGGGTTCGATCTAGGTTCACTAGGTCCAGAGCCTCAAGCAAAGGATTCCAAGGAGAACCAATTGAAACATTCCAATGGTCAAACTGCATGGCATGAGATCACTGCCTCCAGATAATCTCATAAGAGAAGCTCTTTTGTAGAGAGCCAAGAAAAGAATGTCAGGAGTAATAGCATTGCAGTGCTTTTCACTTCAGTTAGACACTTTTTCACTTGACTTTGACACTCATGCATGTGCATCTGAGTCAAGTGAAAAACACTGTAAAGAGTACAAGGGCTAAGTCCTGTGGAGCATGCTCTTCAAAATTAATTCATGATATTATCAACAAAAAGCACAAATGATATGTAGAAGTGCAGCCGATGAAGTTTCTCAGGAAAATAATGCACAGAATGGTGATGGAAATACATTAGGATTCCTAGAAGGAGCAAGTAGCAGTCTCATTCCTCTACAAAAGTGTTCATCATAGATGATGGTCTTGAGTTTAATAGAATGCAGAGAAATGTAAAACATGACAGCAGGTTGGTCTTCATCCACTCAATTTGTGAGCAGGGACAATTATGAAAGGTGTCTGTTCAAAGTTACCAACTTGATATAATATGGCACAATGAAATAAAAATTGTCAAAATACTCATGCAGAGAATTTTCTGCCACTCTTCAACATAACCTCCCATAATATACTCAGGTCCATATATTTCTTCCTCCATGGAACATCACTCCAAAAATTCACCCAAGTGCTACTTTAACCCTTTCAGTACTGAGTTATTTGCATGCTGTTATGCCTGCTGGCAGGTTTCTTTTGGAGGTGTCTATAGCTTAAAACTTAGTTTGAGCTTGCAACATGCAGTACTTGCATGTAAGAGTAGTTAAAAGTTGTACCTACCTTAATAATACTTTAGAGTGTGGCAATTGCAAAGCAGGAGCCAACGCAGAAAGAGAAGAGAGCATGCACACCTGGTATTGGTACAGCTGTAATACCAAAAGGGTTAAAAGTAGGAATGTGACATAAGACTGGGGTTCAGTAGCCAAGTGGTTTTGGCTTCCGAGTGAAACCCGAGAGGCGAGGGTTTGAGTCTGTGTGGTGACAGGCTTCTCTGCCAATGGGTCACCCATCTGCTTTAATGGGTAGTGTCTGCTTAGCGTGGGATAACACGCACACCACTCTGTGTGCCACGTCTAGGATATATGGGTGTAGTACACCTTAAAAATGACCACTCTTACCAATCATGGACATAGGCAACCCATGAGCTGCCCCAAAAGACTCTTACAGGATTGTAGAGGTGTGTCCCAGCCTAAGGGACTGTGATTGAGCTGTGGTGCTTGTGCACCTGGGCACCCCCTTCCTCTGTCATGTACGTCCATCACACGTCCCGTCATTTTAATAAATAAATAAAAAGGAATGCTACACATCTTATAAAGGCACTATTCTCCTGGATGTCTTAAGTTCTTACATCATACTCCAAATGAAGCAGTCAGTCCCCTACAAAATACCCAGGGTAATGCACTGCCTAAGTTTCCTTGATAGTTTTCATTTTCAACAGCATGAGAGCTGGTATTCACCAGGCTCTTCTGGGTTAATTATTTGCTTTGCAAATATATGAAGCAGAGGACGATAGAGATAAATTTCCATTAGATTGACTTGGCCATTATACAATTGTCTAGGGACAAGGAACTTAACATTTATTCAAATCTGAACCCATTATTAGGAATTAAATAGGTTCAGGTCAGAGGCTCTCCAATCCACCCGACTTCTTACAGATCACTCAAAGTTTCATCAGTCTTTTTTAACTTTCCTGAATTGAAATTTCAATTTTATCAAACTGCTTGATCCAAGTTTCCAGCCCATGTCAACTTGCCCATCTTCAAGAGCAATTGGAGAATGGCATACTTTAAACTCATTCCTCAAATGGAAATGTCAATACTGCTACTTTAGCAGTCACATACATGCATTGAAGCACATTTTGCTTTTTTTCAAGGGGATATGAGAAGTCCCTTTCCTGTCTTCATCCTTTTGGAGTTTGTGGATCATATACATTACTATTTGGGGAGTCCTTTTCTCCATTGTCTATGCAGTTCACCTAGGAAAATTGCTTTTTACATTAATACCCTGACATGAACTTCATATGCAACCAATCAATAACAAATGGAATTCTGACAGGCTTTCTGGAGTTCTACCATGAAGTATGAGGGGTTACACCAGCAGGCACAAAAGTAAGTCCTTGGACAACAAAACAAAAGAAATGCCAGCAAAGAACAAATGATTACCCAAATGCTCTCAGCGAGACAGCTTCTTGACAGTCTCTTGGGTGTCACTCCTCACATTCATCTCTTAGAAGCAACTCCATCTCCCATAAAATCACATCCCTTCATTATGTCACAAATCGTATTCTTTATTGATAGACAGCACTGGACAGTTGTAGTTCAGACAGGCACTCATCATGCAAGCAGAAAATGAGAAAGATTTCAAATTTCATTATAAGGGGGCAAATAACAATTGCAACATGGTGCCTAAGCTATGTACATAGGTCGTCGTCGTCGGCGCTTGCGATTGTAGAACCCATGGCCAAGCCCGAGTCCCACAGCCAAGCGGCCCCGACGCCGATGCAGCAGCATGGCTGCGGCCGCAGTGCACCCGCACCCCTGCGGCTGCGGGTGCTCCTCCGGATACCGACCGCGCTTCTCCTGGACTTCCAACACAATGATATGGATAAAGAAAAAGAGGAAGAAGAGAAGTGAGGGAACAGGAGAGGAAGACAAGGAGACAGTATCTCCCCAAGCTTCTCCAAAGAGGAAAATCAGCAGATTTTTACATCAGAATTTGCTCCTACACAAGTAACCACAATGGTTTTTAATAAGCTTAGAAAAGATAAGTTTTCTTTGCTTTCTTTTTTTCGTGCTTTTTTTATGGACTACCTAACTATATGCAGAAGCAAGACAGACGAAAATACTTCTCTCAATTCGCACAATAAATAAACACCTGCCTCCTCTCAACAGTTTCCACAAGAGACAGAGCAGCAGCAGCAACAGCAGCAGCAGCGTCGCTTTCTCTTCTTCACACTTGGGGTAGAGAGAAAAACTTCACTTCCTTGAACAGCGTCGTCACATGCGCATTGGGTTATGAACTTCGCAGGGGAGCAATGAGACTTTTTCCAAGACAAAAGCAGCGATGATTGGAGACCCGAGACAACCTCCGAACCGATACCGATGTGCAATGGGAAACCCTAGATGAGGTCTGCCACATTCATGGGCATTTCATCAATTTGCGTATTGTAGAACTGTTCAATGTCCTTCAGAGTCCTCTTGTCGTCCTCTGTCACAAAGTTGATGGCCACACCTTTGCGGCCAAATCGCCCACCTCGACCAATTCTGGAAAAAGGACACAAAAGATTGTTTAGCCAATGTTTAGCCCCAAGTAGAAAGCCAAAGCAGCCCACCAATCACCTTCAATCAATGTAATCAAGAAACAGTGTATCAAATGAAATGCCATAATAAAATCATTGTTGCATGTGGCACATATAGACATGAGGCAGGCAAATTCATACAAATTTTTCCATAAGCCAAGTGGAAAATAATTTTAACTTGAATTTTCCAAATGCCAGATGATGACTGCACTACTGATGGAATGTTTATCTGAAAATTTATCCAAGTTAAAGTAATTTGTGTACATACAAAATCTAAAATTTGTTCAAATATAAAATAATTCATTTCTAAATTAGTACATGGGAAATGGGGGATTCCAATATGTAAAGTTTCTGTTAAGAGAGTTTTGCATGTAACTTTCATTGCATATCAGTTTACAAGTGATGGATTCAGGTGAAAAGATAAAGAAATTGTTCAGCTTACTCCTGAACCAAAACTTGTTGGGGCAGTTTTTACTAGAAGTAGTTAGTAGAAAAGCAGCACAGGACTGCTAGCATACTGAATATTTCAAACAAGGCTGCATCCATTTTCAGATATGCAAGTTTTGAGCACATGAGATGTTATATACATTTTTCCTAAGCAAAAACATTACCCTGAAATGCCACTAAGGGGACCTATACCACAATCGTTGAAAAACCTGGCAAATATAACACCTATAGAAATCACATCAGAACAAGCAGTCACACTACCAGGTGGAATGTTATCCTTTTCCTTAATAAAACAATGGATCTCTGAAGAAAGGAAATACGAACCGGTGGATGTAGTTTTCCCTGTTTGAGGGAAGGTCATAGTTAATAACAAGGGAGACCTGCTGGACGTCAATGCCACGTGCCAGGAGGTCTGTTGTGATCAAGACTCTACTTGAGCCTGATCGGAATTCTCGCATGATCACATCACGCTCCTTCTGATCCATGTCTCCATGCTGCAAAAATTATAGCACAATGGATCAACACAAAGTAGTCTCAACTTTACAATCAGGTTTCTTCAACTCCACAGTACTGAAAGTATAGCAAAAAAAAATTCCAGTGACTTATATCCAAATTGATGATGCCAAAGCAAGCCAATGAGCACTTGTTCAAAAGAAATTGGCCTAATCATCCCCAAGTGCATTGTCGTCCTGCCTCATTCTAAGACTTGGGTCAATGGAAAACCTGAATAAATTTTGAGGAAATCGTTTTGATGTTTACTGATTCCCTTGACTGAGTATTATCAGCTTTACTCCAATTAAACTTTTTGTTTGTGCAGAAAATTACTTTGAGTATTAAAATGTAGAAGTTTAAAATTGATGGAAAATACAATTGAGTTGCTGGGGCAGAATGATATACAAATCAAAGCATAAAAGGTTGAGTCTCTTGTGGGGAAACAACTGTTAATGAATGTGTATAAACCATATTTCTCAATAAACAAACAGGACCACATTCATTCATTAATGTATTCCTGCTATCACAACATATCTGATTGGAAAGAAAGTTCTCGGAATTTCATGAACAATTATTACAACCCAGTTTATTTAAAAGCAAAATTATCTCAATCATGAATGTAATCACCATCGGCCTCTATCACTTCACGCCAACGTTNGATAATATCTTTCAAGTAGTGTGCAATTGCAAATCCTGAATCCTTCTTAGATTGTGAACATGTATTGATTTTTGTGTCATTCATATGCAATGCATTCTAATGACAGGAAAATGGTTATTTCAAAATGAATACCTCTAAGAGTTTTGGAAACTATTTTGTGCTCCTAACAGCCAAAGAAGCAGTATTTCCAAGATATTTATTACTCAGTAAAGTGACCATTGTGAGTTCTGAGAATATCAGCACATTCTACTCTGGCTCTAGTATTTGCAGCTTTTATTAGATGAGAGCATTGAGGTATTGGAAAATTTGTACCACGTTGGCATCGAATGCGTCTCTTATCTGTCTGGACTTGTTTTTCATGAGTCCTCCCTTCCCTTAATAAGCACCGGGTCAGTCGATCTTGACGTGTCGTGACCCGGCCGTCGCAGGGAAGGAGAGTCAATAGCCACGTCAATTGGGTGAGCCCAGGAAGGCTTATTCACATGGCACTGGGCTCAATATGGCTGGCACAGATACTTTTTATCATATACTAAAGTATTTCCCTCGAAGTATGATTTTAAAAAGCCTTGACAAAGATTTGACAGAATTTTATCAAGTATAAACATCCTCTGTGGATGAGAAATTCATGTTTCGTGCAGGAGTGTCTTGAATGGTTTGGATTGGTTCATCTTGTGTGCTCTGGAAAAAAATTGTACTGGATATTCAAGAAATTCAGAGAACTTTCTTTCCAATCAGATAGATCCTGCATAATAGTAGGGCCTCATAGAGGCTTGCACAAGCAAGCCTTCTTTGGAATAGTTTCTATTTGCAAATAAATCCAAAAACCTCCCCTTACAAACTTTTCTCCAGACCCACACAAGATGAACCAATCCAAACCATTCAAGACACTCCTGCACGAAACATGAATTTCTCATCCACAGAGGATGTTTATACTTGATAAAATTCTGTCAAATCTTTGTCAAGGCTTTTTAAAATCATACTTCGAGGGAAATACTTTAGTATATGATAAAAAGTATCTGTGCCAGCCATATTGAGCCCAGTGCCATGTGAATAAGCCTTCCTGGGCTCACCCAATTGACGTGGCTATTGACTCTCCTTCCCTGCGACGGCCGGGTCACGACACGTCAAGATCGACTGACCCGGTGCTTATTAAGGGAAGGGAGGACTCATGAAAAACAAGTCCAGACAGATAAGAGACGCATTCGATGCCAACGTGGTACAAATTTTCCAATACCTCAATGCTCTCATCTAATAAAAGCTGCAAATACTAGAGCCAGAGTAGAATGTGCTGATATTCTCAGAACTCACAATGGTCACTTTACTGAGTAATAAATATCTTGGAAATACTGCTTCTTTGGCTGTTAGGAGCACAAAATAGTTTCCAAAACTCTTAGAGGTATTCATTTTGAAATAACCATTTTCCTGTCATTAGAATGCATTGCATATGAATGACACAAAAATCAATACATGTTCACAATCTAAGAAGGATTCAGGATTTGCAATTGCACACTACTTGAAAGATATTATCAAATAACTGCCAACACTGATAGTATCAGTGCATCTCAAAGGACACTGACCATAGCAGAGACAGTGAAGTCCCGCTGATGCATCTTCTCTGTCAGCCAGTCCACCTTGCGCCTGGTGTTGCAAAAGATCACTGCCTGTGTGATGGTCAATGTCTCATACAAATCACACAGAGTATCCAGCTTCCATTCTTCACGCTCCACATACACATAGAACTGCTTGATACCTGGGTGAAAAGGAAAAAAAAGACAAATGACCAAATGATAAATCAAAGATCAGTATAAGAAGAACGTCTTTATATCTGCAATAAGCTACATCCTGATATAACTTGCATTATTTCTCAAATACAGTCAGGCTGATAGTCAAACTTCAATATGATGCCACAGTTGTCTATGTCAATTTTGGTGCTATAATGAATTAATCATATTATGAACATGTGTAGAGATTTGTTAAAAGGACAAGACAGGCAATACACAAGCATAGCAAGGGCAAGAAGGCTAAATGTTTTATCATGTGAAAAACACATAGCATCCTCCAATGAAGAGAAAATATGCAAACATCTCCCCCATGAAAAATGGTTCAAGGAGTGGACCTGAATTCAACAGTACATTCATTAATGTACCTTCAAGGGTAAGTTCCTCCTTCTTGACCAGGATGCGCACAGGCTCCCTCATGAAGCGCTTGGTCACCTCCAGCACATCAGATGGCATTGTAGCAGACAACAGGATCACCTTTTGAAAGAAGGAAAACACAGGTGCAGATTATACTTCAACTGTCTCCAAAGCATATTATTCTGAATCCAGAGGTACATATAGTGAATTGTCTCAGATGGCCGTTTGTTCTCTTGCTCATGAAACATCAGAACAGGTCTGTGCTAATCTGACTCATCATAGATCCTTCAGAAAATTGTGTCTGGAGAACATATCACCAGAGTGACATGAGAATGGGATTTTACTATCACATTACTTAGTGTTGTCATATTTAGAATAGGAACCTGCATCTCATGGTGACAACTTTTTTTTCCCCTTTCCATGTCCACAATCTTAAAACCAAATGAAGTCTGTTCTCCAGGTATCTTGGCAGCGGGAGGGTATCCCCCTAACCTAGGCAAAGTTCCATCATACACATACACAATGCCAAGGAATATCTACAATATGATCCCAAAACTAATTCCAATTATGAACACGTTCAAGCCTAATGTGACTCCATGCCTCTCATATCCAACACTCATCTAGGGGTATTCCTGAATTTTTACTCATGTAGTAGTCAGGAGAGACCACCAGAATACCAGCTCATTCAATATCATTATGCTACACATTTGTTAATTTCATCAAATATTACATTATGGTATGATTGACCTAAGTTACACCATGTCCCACAAGTTGGTGATGAGTAATGTAATATTTCCAAAAATAGAGCTAGCAACCTGACTGGTATTGCCTAAAATCCAATTTGTGCTATGCAACTGATATGGTTTTTGAGAAAAAAAAACGTCAAGGAGGCAAATAATACATTTAGAAAGTCCAGCCCTGATAAAAATTCTGCGATGTGCTTGCCTGTATGTTCGAGTTCAACATTTTGAAGACATCGTAGATCTGGTCCTTGAACCCACGAGACAACATCTCATCAGCTTCATCCAGAACAAAGATCTTGATGTGGTTTGTGCCTGCAAAGAAATTATTTATGTCAAATGGCTCCACTCTTCCCTACCAAGACAGACACACAGGTGGGTCTTACGCAGGGCACGTCGACTGATCATGTCATAAACTCGGCCAGGGGTGCCAACAATGACATGCATTCCGAGCTCCAGCTTTCGCACATTCTCCCGTACGTCTGTCCCACCAATGCATGCATGGCACTGGGCATTCATGTAATCACCCAGTGCTATCACCACCTTTTGTATCTTTTCCAAAAGAAAAGATTGAGAAAAGTCTTTCAACAGACCATTTGTACAATTCCCCCCAGAAGGATATCTATGGTGACAACAGAAGCACTTATAAATGGACTATTTTTGCAATTAGAGATGCCCTGTTCCAAGTGAATGCCAAGGATAGCCTGCAAAAATGAGGTAAATGATAGAAGTCCCACTTCAACTCAAGAATTAATGGCACTACTAAGCCAACTTCCCAACACCAGAGACTCAGACCTTACAGACACCCATATCCACTTGTACTTGCCAGAATAAATGTACTGCCAGTAGTGCCACATACAGGGCCATCCTATGCTTCAGGTATTGGCTCAACTCTTGATACCCACGCCCAACAGAAAATCCAACAGAAAAATTGGGCTAGATCTGGCCTATGGTTTGCATAACTTGGACCCAACCCCTTGATTTCTAGCTGTTTCCTTAAACAGTTGGCTGGAAGTTATTTCAGTCACATCCAAGATCTGTCCAAAGCTGTTTATTCAGAGCTTAGGATGCCCAAAGAAGCAGATGGTGATGCCTTCAAGAAGTACCACTTGGGTCAGTGTGTGCAATCACAGGGAATACAGGATGTCCCAAAAGGTATGGAAACATTTTTAAAATAAAGCACAACTCAAACATTTGCAAACCTGTTATTGCAATTCCACATGGGCACCATTTGTGAATCTGCAGATGTTTGAGCTCTTACAACACCTCATGCTGAGTGTCAGGCATAACTGCCTGGATAGCTGGGATGATTGTTCTTTAGATCTTGATCGATTGCTCACTTTTCTCCAGTAAGTAATGTCCTTGACTTGACTCACAAAAAAAAGTCCAGTGGGGTTAGTTCAGGTGATCTTAGTTGTCATGAAATGGACCTGCTTCGTCCGATCTACAGATCTGGGAATTTTTTGGTCATGCAAAAGTTTGCTAAAATGTGGAGGTGCAACACATTGGAAAATTAGACTTTTAGTGTACTTGAACCCATCCATCTAGGATTTTTTTCTTGTGGGTTATGTCAAAAACATTACTTACTCAAGAAAAGTTGACAACGTCAAAGATCTGAAGAACAGAATTGTCGCAGCTATCCAGACAGTAACGCATAACACTCTGCACAAGTTGCGGTAAGAGTTCGAACAATGTTTGAAAGTCTACAGAGCCACGAATAGCGCCCATGTGGAATTGCAATAATTGAGTTGCACTTCTTTAACTGTTTTAATCATTTTATTAGAGGCATAATTTAGAGAGATATACATGTTAAAAATGTTTTCATACCTTTTGGGCCACCCTGTACTTTGAAGGATGGCAGAATTAACATTCTGGAAATACTGTGAATGCTATAAACAAAATACCAGTTTCAAGAATTTTTTTTAACGACCCTTGTAGTATGCAAACCACCAAACTGTAGTCTTGTGCCAACGATCAAAGGGAAGTAAATTCAAGATTCCACATTGACCTGTGAAGAACAGACCACATTGGTCTTGCACCCAAGAATCCCCCTCATCAACCATTAAGGAGTTGACAGGATGCTAGAAGAGTGCTAAGATAATGAAACAGATGACCCAAAAAAGGGGATTTCAGACCTGCTGAGCCAACTCCCGAGTTGGGGCTAGGATGAGGGCTTGACATTCTCTCAGGCTAGTGTCAATCTGTTGAAGGATGGCTATAGAAAAAGTGGCCGTCTTTCCTGTGCCAGACTGAGCCTGGGCAATGACATCATGGCCACGTATGCATGGAATGATGGCTCGCTGCTGGATAGCAGACGGCTTTTCAAAACCATATGCATATATTCCTCGCAGGAGATCCTCCTTTAGGTTCATGTCATCAAACTTCTCCACCACCTGCAAATACCCAAGATATCATTAATCTAGCCCTGATCAATGCTCAAGAATACCAAATTACAGCATTTAATTCCTCTCCTGAATATATGAACAAGCCTTAATGTGACTCAAGCAAAATGGTGTTCAGGCATGACCAAATTGAAACCAAGACATAATGCAATGTATGAAAGTTCATACAGAACCTTAGGAATTTTTTCAATGGTCAGGTAACATGCCAAAATCAAGATACTTTATAGCCTTTTGCATCTGATATGCCCATTATGAAAACTCAACTGTGATGGGTACTTGATCCATTGTGAATGCACCCATTGCCATTATCCATGTCTACACATAGATTTTTATTCTCCACATTCATACACAAATAAAATAGGGCCAGAACTGCCTGCACCCATCAGTCAAGGTGCTGAGGCTGCACACAGGGACTAGGCACAAATAAAACATATTGCAGCAACAACTACACGATAGGACAATGTGACATTTCAAAAAAAGTTCTTCCTGCAGGCTATCCCAGTCAGAAATTAGGCTACTTACCACTGCGCATCCATACAGAATTCCCCAGTATGAAAGTGGAGACACAAGAATAGGCACATTTTTTCCTATCCATATAATACCTGGAACTTATCACCAGACAAGCTCAGACATTCCATTTTGTGTTAAGATTAAGCCACTGCTCATGTTCAGAGAAAATCTTGTCTGGAAAACATATCACCAGTGACATGAGAATGAGACTACACTATCATATCACATTACTTAATGGCCATTTTTAGAATAGGAACCTGAATCCCATGCGATAAAAACTTTGCATTTCCCCTTTCATGTCTCAAAACCAAGTGAAGTTTGTGGTCCTGTGCCAACGATCAAAGGGAAGGGAATTTAAGATTCCACATTGACCTGTGAAGAACAGACCACATTGGTCTTGCACCCATGAATCCTCCCACCAACCATTAAAGAGTTGACAGGATGCTAGAAAGAGTGCAGATACTGAACAGGCCTAAACAGACCTGCTCAGACTATCCATTGAATGTTGGTATAAGCCACTAATAGTCACATAAAATCTTTTCTCACTAGAAGACCTCAAGGTACATATACCAATGATTCTCCAAACACACTCACACACAATATACCTGGACCTAACTTGAAAAAGGCTTACAGGATAATGATAATTTTTTATCAGCAAACTTTTAGATATACCCACCATTAAACTAAAGCTAAGTGCACCAGCTACCTCAGTAACTACAGGTGACAGGGCATTTGCTCATTTTGATCCAACTATTTCTGGTCTCATATTAGAGGCCATAACAGAAATCCCTGTCTTTTAACCAGAAAATATCCATCCTTGTGTTTTTTACATTATCACCAATATTGGAACAAAAGAGATTCTTACATACAACACTTGGCCAATGATCTTTCCATACTCAAGAACAAATTAGGAGTGACATGGTGTCTGGATGGCAATAACAGCATGACTTGGAAAGCCTCAAACAAAATCTCATGAAAGAAGCCAAGGTAAAAGGCTAAGGGGACAAATTTTGGAACAAGAGAAATGTCTATTTATCAAATTGTGTGATGCCATGGATGGAATGGCATACAGTCCCCATGTGCAAAGGTTGTATCTTGGCTAGCCACTGAAATCAGATTTTTCACAGCAAAAGTTCCTTTTCATAATTTCCATCATGTGTTAAATCCTATTTCTACACCAACCTTGAGGCAAATGATTCAAACAGAATTATTAAGCTGATATACCCAATCCTCATAAGTGTAGCATGGATGGAAAAAGTTGGGGGGGGGAGCACACAGGAAACTCTGGGATACTGTTACCATACATTTAATGAGCTTATTCCTCCTGTTCTTTATTGCTTCATTTCCTAAAAAGTGGGGGGGCACATAGCATCCTCCCCTTCATCAGGCAAATGTTATGCTGCTGCTCCTATGTATGCAACTAAAGCAGAGTTCATACTCATGCTGGATGGGTAAGTTAAATGCATACCCTCTAGCAAAATTGCACTCCCTCAGCCTCCAATGTTTCCAAATGAATTCAACTGGAAACATGCTACATCTATTGGGATTCCTTATTATATATAATAAACACCAACCCCCCCTGGCCTGACTTCAGGAGCAACACAATATCTCTAAGGGGTATGCACTTAACAATAGCCTGCTGGATGCTACAACTGAATACTTTGCTCAAAAATCCAATGGATGTTGACATTGACTTTTTGACCATAGTTCGCAGTTTAAACATCCAACATACTGTACAGAAAGAGTATGAACTCAACCTAACACTGGCATGCTGTAGTAAGAATGGACATGTACTCAAAATTCATCTAGGCCCATCTCAAAAGGTCTAGCAGGTGTTGTGAACAGCATTTCTAGCTTCAACTAAAATTATGGTACTCACCTCGTCCCAATTCGACTCGATGACACCCTCGGGATCCATACCCGCTGGTCCATCATAGTCGGGTCCATTCCTTTCTGGACCTCTCTCACGACTGTGGAAAGAACGTGTCAAAAAAACTCGGTAAAACATTTTTTCTAGTACAAGGCTTGCGTTCTCTAAACATAACCAGAGCTCAAGCAGCCGAGGATTGCAAAGACAAGAATCCAGGCAATGGGCCTGTCTTGACATTGGCCTAAACACGTTGTTCAATTACCCTAACGTTAGACCCATCGGCATCCTCCCGGAACTTTCCGCATATCCCTATTCAACGCTCGAACGCACCTTTTCCATTTGGGCAGGACATCATTGAATGCAATTAACATTAAAGACCTGAGAGCAGTTTTAATATTCCTCCAGGATGTGAATCCGGCAGATGCCATCCAGTCCGCACGCAACGTGTCCAACTTTCTCGCAATCTCACTTCTTAAGGAAGCATAATCTACACCTTACAATAGTCCCCTTATAATCTACGACATTGTGCAAATGAATTAAACACTGTTTTGGCTGAAATTGAGCAATGAAATGGGTTAAAGTAGGAGAAACTCACCGCTCATCAGGAAATGACATATCTCAGCTTGGAGTCAAGACTGGAAAGGAGAGAGGAAGTGACGTCGGTCGGTATTCATCCGCTTGGCTCTCACGCCTCTTCGCCTTTTTTGCAACTTTCTTCAATTTCCTCAGCACAACATATTTTCCAGCAAAGAAAACCTTTTATAATTCTCGAAAAACCATTTAAATAATTTTTTCTTGTGTACTTCAGGTGATTTATGCGATTTGTAGGGATCTATATGTCGTGAGATACAGCTGATGGGTGAGCGAAGCCGGGAGCATGGGGATAGTCGAAGATGCTCGGTCCGTTATAGGGGCTCAGTGTACGAAATAACTGCACGGTAGAACGCTCATTAATACCTTGTGATGGGGAATATCCCAGGTCTGTTCGCAGTTTCTTTTTTAAGTTGATTTTGTTTCGTACTCGGCTTGCTGCTGCACGCGTGCTTGAGAAGAGTTGGTAAAATGCCCAAAATCTTTTGGCATTTTGTCGGAAAATTTATCTGAAAAAAAGAAATTGCATCCTTCAGATTCCGCCAACACTTGCATTTGAGTCATCTGGCAGAAATATGTGTGGAGCTCAGATGTCAACAAAAATTTTCTTATCATTCAACGCAATATCTCGATTAAATGGCTCTAGAGTGAGATATGTTGGGCCAGTGGCATATTGAAGGCTAAAGGGTCAGGAGGGAGGGCAGGGCAACGGAGCGGGACGCTAAACCCCACCCGAGCGATATCAGGTGGGGAAATTATTGCCTCCAAGGGGGCTGCTGCCCCACCCGTAAAATACGCCGCCGTGGCCCTACCGAAGACATACACGATCAATCACACCTATGTATCCGTTGTAATGATCTTCATCCGCAAATGAAATTAAGCTTATTGACAGCGTGCGATTAAAGTCAACTCCAATGAGGAATTCGTCTAGACGCCATAAGCAGTCATGCCATTGAAGGTCATTGCAGCGAAGGCTGATTGCAGCAGCCATGATTACAGGGACATGAACGGGCGTGACTGCCCCCGTTTCTCCCATTTCAGCGCCCAACCTTTTTTTCTTAATACCACTCAAGTTGAAGGGGGTTGGGGGACTTCTTTCCGCCCCACGGCAGTGGCCCTGGTTTTGTAGTTCTTCCCCTTACAATTTCATGCTGGCTCCCACTTTTGTGTTAATGGATAAATAGGAAACTTCGAAAGTTCGAGATTCATGCCTCTCCCTTAGCTGGGGAAACTGAAAGATTTGTGACGGGGAAAACCCTGTGAGTCATCGCGTCACGGTTCTTCTTGGAATCAGGAAGCTCCAAAACGAAGAAACGGGGCATATTCGTCCCTCATCGCATGACTCAGATTCGAGGAACGCGACTGGCAGGTTCGGTGCCCCCTAGGGACAACAGGAGCAGCGTCTTCTTCGCATCAATCCAAGGGCCATAGATTTCCATCTACGGACGATTGACGTCGTTTGCCGACTCCGCTGCGCAGTCTCGCTAGGGCTCGAGCTGCTCGCCAGATGTCAGCATGATCGCCCTGATACCTCCCTCCACGTGCTTCCCTTCCCTTTCATCCATCCCCTGCGCTTCTTCCTTTCAGCTTTGTAGGATTTCTGTCTGTTGACGCTTGACACGATCTTCGAGAGTCAATAAGTTTGACATAATTTGTGGAACCTCAGATGACCGAGTGCGCAACGTTTCCTTGGAGATTCCTTGAAATTGGAGCGTGAAAACAAACTTCTCACACTTAGAAGAAAGTTATGTGCATGGAGAGCGTCCGAGGAAATTTTCAAAAGTACTGACGCCAGAAGTTTGTCATGTCGGTATCGCTGCTCGGAACCCTAGAATTCCATTGAGACCACGCAAAGGAATTCAATCCATCGTCGCATTTGAACTTGATAAAATGACAGTTTTTTTTAAGGCTCTGATGAGACGTTTTTCATCACCAACATGGCCACGCGAAACTCCTAATAATACTTGCTTCGGTACCGAAGTGCTGTGGATTTCTAGCCTGCCCTTAGTTAATGCCTCCAAACGACACAACCCCGAAAACTCCACTGAGCAATCGGGACAGGAATTGATCATGTTTGCATTCACTCAATGGCACAAAGCAAATCACGGGCAGAGAAACCCGACAGGTGGACTGGGCCAACCGAGTTCCAGCAGAGAAGATACATGAGGACAACGGAATCCCAGAAAGCATATCCAAGGCAAGTTTCCCAAAGGACATCGCATACTTGACCTTGTCCTACTCTTCCTCGGCCCCGTAGCCATGATTTCGCGTTGTGTGACAAATTAAAACTAGCGTCTCGGAGGGCAAGTGCATGACTGGAGTTTAGCTTGAATTTTCCACATCTGGGAATTCTCGATATACTTTCAGGAACGCAACCCCCGCGTAAAACGAGAGTCAACCGTATAAGGTTCTATTTTTGAAAAACAAATTAAACTAACCTTTCTTTGCGATTTTCAAGGTCAAAAGTCAGACTTTTTGACCTTCTACCTTTTGTTTTACGTCAAACTCTGTGAAACACGTGAAATTGGAGGATTGGAGCGTGGCGACGCTGGTCCATGTGGTTCAGCCGCTCCGCTAGCTTTCCTGGGTCATCTTCACATTCTGCTGCATCATCGCCTTCGTCTTGTTCACTTGGGACTGCTCCATTTCGATGCTCGAGAAGTAGAGCACATTAGAGTAAATAAAACAGTACCGAATGTATCTTATGTCATTGAAAATATGAAATAAATCCAAGAATTATTAAAAATATCCGTCCAAAATTAAAAATGTATAAGTCGAAGCAATTTTCAAGTCTGATTCAAAATATATTCACCATCTTTCCGGGAGATTGTACGAAGCCGTGTATGCTCCAATGCGATTTCTCTGAATTGAAAGGAGATGCCGTCGCAGTCTGGACCCAAAGAACATTGCATCTCTCAGCTATTTTATTACTCTACAATGCATATTCATACACTTCGGTTCATTCCAGGAGATGCTGGTGGAAGTCCTCGCTGGATCAGAACGCGATGAGGAACGGCGCAAAGAGACGCAAAGCGTGATGTTGCACTTATGAAGGTTACCCCTTTCATCCAATCACGGTTTGCTCAGTAGACTTGGAAACGACTTCGGCAGGCGAGCTATGAAATGTATTTTTAAAATTCTCCTATGCAAGACGACCTCGGACGAGAAATGAAGCGAGACCGAAGAAAGAAGTACTTGGAGCAGCTTCCGGGATGTGTTTGCCCAGCTTGGCCCGTCCTCGATGCGTTGGCCCAGCTTGGTCCATCTCGCTTGAAAGCCTCCACTGTCAGACGGCGGACTTGAAAATTTCTCACTTTTAATTAATAGTTGCCTTTTTCGATTGAGTTCTGTGTGTCTTTAGGGAGTCTTCCAGGTTTTTCTGAAGGAAAAATTAATGAAAGAATTGGCACGATGAGAGCGATCTTCAGGCCTCATGTGTTTAAATCTCACTTTAAAGTCCGGAGTTATCATGGACAGGTTTCCAATTGAATACGTAACTTCGGTATTATGACGGAACAAGCGTCATTGAGAGGCGAACAAATGTCTTTTTACGCTGGTAAAGAAGATGAAATGAGTTTCATTCGATGTTATCGAGAAAAATTTCCGTACAGGTGCAGGCATCACATCGAGTTCATCATACCATGCGTTAATCCACATATTTTCTCAACGAATATTGTCGAACATTGAGTAACCGATTTTGCAGACTTCAACGGAGTTCCACCGAGACCGATTTATTTGTAAAAAAGAAAAAAAATCCCAATATGCGCAGACCCAGCTCATATTCATTTTCCAAAATGGCGTCGGTCAGTTCGACCACATCCGGCTGTGGTTTTTAACGGTTAACCCAATTTTCACGGAAACGTGCTTCCACGGTGGAAGAGCATTTATGAGAAAAACGTGGATCGAGGGAAATGGTCGAGATGAAGAAGTGCAAACGATCTTCCTCTTTTTTGCTGCTGAGCGAAAATTGTCAATTGACTTAATGTTCCAGCAATTGTTTCTCTTCGTGAAGCGTTGATCTCTCAGACTTTTCTGCTGACATTTTTGCCTCTCATTGTTTTCGCAGATTTATGTACTTTCTCCAATAGTGGCTGCGAAATAAGAGGACACGAGCACGGTCGGAAATGATGGTTCAAAGGGGGACTCACACCTTGTGAACGCCCAAATAAAAGTTCAGGAATTTTGCGGAGGAAATTCGGCTCTTAATTTCACCTTCTTACAACAGCGAGTTGTCTAAAGTGGAGTCTGAATATTTAAAAGGGATGGATCCAGAAGGCGGTAAGAGCTCAACCTGCGGGGGAAAAGGGGATGATGTGGGTTAAATTACTTGAATGCAATGAGATGGACCTGACCCGCGGGCCCCTAGGACACCGCACTTCGTCATACTGGGGGAGCAGGGATGGTGGGGCGGGGGAGGGGGGTAGGGGGGTCCACCGGTTCATAAAACCAGTTGACTGGAGTTAAATCCGCTCTCGGACACGAGTATCACTTATATAATATTAAGTGCAGTCCAATGATCTGCGTTAGAGTGGATTCATAAATTAGGTGGCAGTGGATCGAGTCTCGTTTTCATGCATCAGCTCATCCATTTGACTTGTTTCCAGGGCATTTCCATAAATTTCCATGTATAATATGGAATTATATTAGCCTTCTTTGGCGCGAGATGGGATCCCTTCATGGCATCCCTGTTCCCCAACACCTGAACCCCCCCCCCCCCCCCCCCCAACCCCACCGAAACGACCAAACAGGAATTAGGGTTGGTGGTCCTTGTTTCCTTTATGAAAGATTTTCTTTTCTTTCACGTTGCGATTTCCTCTGCTTCTTTGCTAGCTGGGGATGGGGAGAAAAGGAGAGTTCGTGGCAATAATTGTGCTGGAAGGTGAGCTAACCATGGTCTCTCTTTCGCCTGTTCCCCTTTGGGAAGTTTGGAAATATCTGAAAATTGAGAAAGGCCTCTTGGAGGACCACGAGAGGCTCCCAACCCCCATTCCTCTTCGACAGCAAATCGCTCATGAAAATTTTGGTTGTGATTGCAATGGTGACGGTAAGTAGAAACCCAGCCATAAAATACCATAGAAGATTAAGTTGGTACTACGAAGCCTACCGATGAAGTGAATTGCTCCCAAACTTGTTGGAGACATCTGGTGGTTACCAGCAGAAGAGCCATGGATGTTCAAGCTTGGTTTTCTCTCGGAGTCTGCAAGACTTTAAAAAGTGACAACATGAAGATGCAAATCTCTCTTCCCCCCCCCCCCCCCCCCCCCCCCCCNAAAAACAAAACCCCCTCCCCCCCCCCCCCCCCCCCCCCTCCTCCGCCGTCCAAAAATGGTACGTTCCGGTGATGAACCATGCAATATTTCCGTAGTGACATGGTCGCACTCGGCTCTCATGGGTCAGCCACTTTCTCTAAGGATGGTTGAAAGCGTCGCATGGTAGCACGTAACGCCTTTCGATATCATCCAACCACGGTACCTGGTTTCATCGCTTCGGCTTTTTACTAGGTCAAGAAGTGGTCACAGCTGTGACTCGCACCTTTTGAGCGAAAATAGTGGACCACGCGTTTAATTTCAGCAAGTACGATTGTTGGAATGAGCGGTGCGATGTTGATGTGGAATGTCGAAAGTGTCGACAAGAAACTAGTCGACGCATCAAGTGTGCAGAAGTAACATAAAATGAAATTGGAGAAAAATTCGAAGGGAAGAAAGCGAAAAATTTGAGGAAGATTTCCCCTAGGCGAATACACGGAACGTATATGCGGTATTTAGTAACCTTTCTCTTAGTCAATATTTGCTGACTGGTATTCGTTCGACATTAAGCATCGTGAACACAAAACGCTATCTACATATCTGGCCACTCTCCATCACTGATTTTGGACATATCCACATTCGACATACCAGTTTCTATGTTCGTGAGACAGGTGGTCGGGATGAAATTATCAGGTCAATTCAGCAGCATGGAGTCCTCCTCCTTCTCCTCCTCCTCCACCTCCACCTCTACCTTCACCTATTCCACCTCCCAATGCTTCTCGTTGGGAGTTACTATCGTCGAGGAAAATTCCCAAGGTTTTTCGCATGATGCAATGAGACCCCCCCGGAAGGCGCGTTCGTCCTTGCATGTCCCGGCAACGAACGTGCTTTCCGATTCCGCCTCGCCAGGCCTGTTCCTTCGCGACCGTCAATCAGAAGGACTCGGCCTCAAATTAATAGGATGGATAATGGGCCGAAAGCGATCATTTGGTATAGGAAGGAAGTATGACTCGATTCTTTTTTTCGTTGCGGTTTTCTTCATTGCATTCGTTCTTGTTTCCATTGCTGCTTTTACTGTTCTTTTCACAGTAGCATTCATCGTGACCGTACCGGGATGAATTTTACTTATGGCAAAGGCGACAGTCTCGTTTAACGGTTCGATACGCATGAAATCGAAAAGTGCCCATTACTTTTGGTTGCACGAGCCACATGTTGGAGGCTCCTCGGGCTTCCAAAAACACGCGAAGGCAAGCGGACTAGCGAAGCGGAAATTCGCGAGAACTGGAATGCCATGGACGCGCTCGAGTGAGCAAAAATCGATTGAAACGGAATAGAGACAGGTGCCGACGAGGAAATACGAGGTAATCCGTCCGACATCTGCGCACGTCGTCCACGCTGTCGGGAATGACGGATGAAAGCGGGACCGTCGGGTCGGGAATGACGGATGGGAGCGGGACTGTCGGGTCGGGTAGGAAGCGGCTCTGCCGACGTCGCTTGGTTCCTTCGTTTTCCGCCAGATGACGGCACTGTCCAATGCTCGGAATTCGAAACGCACTCGATCGCTCGCATGCCCTGAGCCGATGTGAAGTGTGAAGATGTAAAGCACATTCTTTGCCTGTTTTTCGCTCCTCGTGCTCACTCGCGAAAGACAAAATCTCTGTTGCCACTGAAGCGTCGTCTCAGCTCATCGCGTTTCCGCGTCTCGTGCGAAGAGTGGAAAGTGCTCTCGGCGAGTGTCAACCAGGGAATGTAAGCTACTTCCGCGATTAATTTCGCGATAGGAGGCGTTTACGATCGACTAACAGGAGGCTTTGCGTCTATGAATGCATATAAAACGAGACTGAATCGTGAATGGTGTGAAATTTCTGCATCTAACGTTCCACTTCCAGCGGTTCCAGTGCTGGTTTAAATTTTCATTCAACCATTCTCTTACTCTTTTCCTTTTTTCGTCGATTTAAAGAGAGAAGCAGAGCGGCGCTTCTGTTTTCTAGTAGGCAACAGTGTCGCAATGAGGGACTCATCTTGATTTGAACTCGTGCAAATCGAAATCGTCAACGAAATCACCCCTTGGTATCAGCAGGGATTTCGTCGACGATCGCTTTACTTCGAACATTCCTCTCGGTTTTCTCTTACTCTCGTCGCATGCCGCTTCCATATGTATCTGCCTCGACGATGATGCACAGTCTTATCTCAAGTGCCACTTCATGCCCATTAGACATTCCAAGTGACATCATTTCTCGAAAAAATATGAGTCTGGAATGAGTCAAGAAAATAAATTAATAAACGAGTGAAACACAGTAGGAATCCCCCCCAATATGTTGTTTCGGAAGCACAACCGATCGATTCCGTCCCTATTGAAATCTGACCGAAATCCTACTCTCTGGGTTCGCATCGCAAATGCTGCCAGGAGCGAAATTTCGCCGAGAAGCGAATCAAAACTGCGAGTTTCTGCTTCGATCTGGTATAGTCCAAGACCCAGACGGTACCGTCATAAGGTACGTGCCATCCCATATGACGATGCCAAGTCACATTCTGGCCAGCGCAACAGGATGTGTTTCACACGCTGCACTGGTGCTGTGCAAGTGCAGGTCACAGTGTAGGTACAGGTTCGGGCGGTGGGACAGGTACAGGTGTACCAGGTGTAGATATTCCTGAATATCTATCCTTCACTTGCAAATAGAAAGCAAAAGGGGGCAGATAAAAAGATTTCTGGCTGGAGCCAAGGATGGGTATTGAATTCCGATAATTTGAGATTTTTCAATGCCAGTCTCTTAAGGGGACTCAGTTCTGTTCGCATTCATCTTGGAATAGATGCATGTGACAACTGTTCTCCTGTATATAATTATACAGGGTGATTAATAAATTGACCCCGACTCTGATTGTGCTAGTAGAGGTAGTCCAGAGACTTTTGAATCCGGACTGTTATAGGCATCATCAAATACGAAAAAGTCGAGGAGGATGTTGAATCGCTGATTCACACAACACGGAAGTGAGAAGATTCTCAGGGCGAAGAGACTCCTCTCTTTACAGTGCATTCCTGCAGGTGGCAGACGCGAGGAGTTCGCGGTGCGGTTTATTTCACGATTGGAACTCGTGGCTTGTGGATCCACTGTCCAAGAAGTGTGAAAAGTCGCTAATTTATTTTATTTCTCTGTTTCTTTTAATTTTGATTTTATTAGGCAACTTTGACATTCTTTGATGCAGTAACAATTAGTTTTATATGACGAGGCAACTTAAAATATAGAAAAGCACATTCCAGATTCATCATCGGCAGAAAGAAAAAGTTTTCCAGTCGGTGGATAAGTGAATGTGGAGCCTTCGTCTGATCAGCATGTTGCCCTGACTTCATCCATCTGACTTCTTTTGCGGGGTTAATTGAAGGAAATAGTGTCTGGTCAGGAAACATTGGAAGAAATTGAGGCCACTATCCTAAGCGGACTTATTTGGCAATGAAACGTTTCCCTGAGAGTTACCCGAAGCAATTCTATCTTCAATACTTTATGATTTATCAAATAAGTAAATAGTGAATTTTCATACATTCTGTGCAACAGTTATGAGGTATGAAGCATATAGAAAATACGCGGTTCATCCTTTGACCTCATTACTAACTTCCCCACCATGCAACAGGCTCAGAAGCCATCCGTGACGTGAACTTCTTGCAATGGGGCCCTAGACATTCCCGTGGGACCAGGGTGTTGTACCCAGAGACTTGATGCAGGATGCCGAAGGAA
>CAJPEV010001301.1:0-70304 GCA_905338385.1 Darwinula stevensoni | reverse complement strand
TGCTTAATTTGTTGCAAAGGCGCTTGAGTCCGAGGAAATGGGCATCTCGAAGAGCAGCCAATGCCCCTTCCTCCCCTTCCACTTCCACCTTCGTTCCATGGATGTAATCCCAAACCGGCTTGAATCCGATTGCGGTGAAGCCTTCCAGCCTGATCTCCCTCTGAGAAGTGTCCTTGAAGTCGGTGGAGAACATTTGGCGGAAGTAGGGGGAGACAGAGGCGAGGATTCCCTTGCAGGAATAGAATTTGTCATCTTGAATAAGAATTACGACGTCGCACCAGCTGGGTCCCGACCGGAAGCACTCGGAGATGTGCGTCGCCAAGCCGTTGTGATCATCTATGTCCTTGTCAATCAGAATTATGTTTTTCTTGGCTAACATTGCCATCCTTCGAACAGTAAATGAACCTTTTCGAAGACAAGAAAATGCTGACAAAACTGTGTCGATGATGAACGAAAGTAGACTGATGTGTGTGACCCGAGACGCAGTTACTTAGAGCACTGAATATGATTGCACCACAGCAGTTAGGGCAAAGGAAAAGAAGTAAAGTGCGTAGCTGGAAGCTTTCGTGTATCTCTGTTAGGTCCCATTGACGAAGCAGGAATGTGACTGATAACGTTGTTATCATAGTTACGGATAAAATGTATCACAATTGGAGGGATCAAAAGGACGTCCTAAAGTGAAGAGCTGAAAAGGAAAAATTTGCTATCTGCCATGAAAGAAAGTTTGAAACGACGAAAGCAAGTACGTTTTCTAATTTTCCATGAAAATATTCCGCTATTGGTGCATATTTGGTCGTGAAAAGATGAGGGATCGTATATATCATTTTCCATTCCAGATGAAGAGCAGCCGTCGACACAAAGATGTGCAAGGGCGGTAACACTCTATAACCACGGTATGTCTCTCGACACGTTCGGCGATGTTAAGTTGGATGAGGCAAACGGAGAGACAGATTTAGGAGTTTCTCTCGATGAGGACTTCGAGTTTTGCTCGCACGCGCAAGCGACGGTGGCAAAATGCAACAGGATTCTATGTTATATTTGTCGGTCGGTTGCAAGTAGGATATCTCGCGTTATTCTTCCGTTGTATGCGGCGCTGATAAGACCCCTGTCGGAATATGTGCATCACATTACGAGTAGGCTCCTCCCTTAATGACATCTTTTCATTCCGTCCTTCATGCGATTGCAGAGGGCTACCTCATACCTGGGTCAGCTTTTGGATCACAAGAAGGCATTGACTGAGACCGCGCCAGAAACCGACCAGGCATTAAACGATTATTTGTCTGGTATGGAGAAAGGTATCGTAGGACCACTCCAACAGGTGAGAATATTTCCGATGTTATTATGGGACCAAGATGATGGGTTTTGCATTATTTCTTAATTTTATTGACACCGCGAGAAAGACTAATCATTTTCCTTGTCTCGATGTGATTGTTTACACAATCCTAAATGATATTGCGGGCACTAGAAAATCACCTAAAGATACATTCTCTTCTTCTATCATTTAAACAATAATATGGAACGCGGTTTTGTTGCGGGCATGCGTTTATCTGGGAAGGGGGGGGGGGGGGGCAGGGGACGCGGACGAATAATAATTTCCTCCCCCATTGGCCTTAGCCAATCGCCAACGCTCGCTCCCTGCCTTTCCCCTCCTTTTCGTAGCCCTGCCCTTGGGCCCTGGTGCAATTGAACTGCCTGCTCACTCGATAGCTACACCACTGGACCCATTATCGATTTCTCAATCGGGCATACCATAACGTTGTCGCTTTTGAATGCGACGGGATGAAACTTTATTAGCTTTTAAAAATAAAGAATCGTTTCCATTAACGAATTTAGGTAACAACTAACGAAGATTTAACGTTATTTCATCACGATACGATTTCTTCCATTCAGCCTATCATTGGACCAGTGGGAACCAGGCGGCAGGGAATGTTCTCTGGAACTGAGGGTATCTCTGCAGGAATGCTATCCGCAGTTTATACGGAAGACAGAGCATCTCGTCCATGGGTGGGAGATGGCAGGGAATGTTCTCTGGAACTGAGGGTATCTCTGCAGGAATGCTAGCCGCAGTTTAATCGAAAGACAGAGCATCTCGTCCATGGGTGGGAGAAGTAAAGACTGCTGACGGAGACAAAGTGGAGATCCATTGGTATGTGGGGACTTACCACGGCTCCTGGAAACCCATGATTGGAGACACAAGTGTTTCTTCAGTACCACATGAATCCCTGCTCCTGTGGGGATTCATATTCACCGAATTAAGGCGCCAGTTGAGGAGCAACGCAAGAGAAGAACTGAGACGGCTGTACCAAGAGACTGAGGAAAAAATGGTTGACTGAAAAAGAATAAGTAAATATAACATTTCCTTTTTAAAAAAAAATAGAATTGTTTTTTCGTTTACATGTATTTGCAAATTTGGACAGGCAAATGTACAATGACAGCAATTAGCTTGAAATTTTACTAAAATTCTTAAGTTTGAGAAATTATGATTATGCTGACCTGAGTGACTTGAAGACATATTATTTATAGTTATTTATTTCTACTGATTTCAGGAATCATACCGCATCCCTGAGACATTTCTGAGACGAGAGGAGCTTGCTCGGCGCCATATGAAACTGACGAAAAATTCGGTATTGCTCTTATTGGCATCTCACTTTCCCTTTCGTTATAATGATATCTATTAATAGATATATCACGCATGAAAGAAATATGTATGACTTTCAGGAAAGGGTACGTGTACAGCCACTGAAGGACGCTGGAGATTTGGGTTATATTCCAGTTTGCATCAGAGATGGTGATGGTGTTTCAACTCCCAAATTCCTTGACTCCAGGAGTTGGGGAAACTCTCTCCAGGAATACAGTCATGCTTCTCGGAATCCATTTCTTAGGAAGACATTGGAAACCAGTATCGAAAGTTTTCTTTCCTATATTCTGTACCCGCGCCGGAAAAGTTCAGAATTCCTGGTCCATTTCATGTAACCTTCTGTTCTTTTTTCCTTATTTTTTTTTTGCTCTCATCAGGTTCTTTTTCTTTGATTCTCTATTGTACATTGCTTCATGTATTGCATTTTAAGCGCGGCTCTTTACTGTATAATGCCATTGTGATTTTATTATGCTTCCACTTGTACATTGGGACAAAGAGTGCATACTTTTTTTCATCGTTCTTTGGGAATGAAATTGTATCCACTAAAATCGCTTCTGATTATTTTTTGTGGTGGTGTTAAAAGCCATTTCTCGTAATAAAGACACTTAGTGACATGTTAAGGACTTCTTTAGGCAACTTCAAATATTCGACCACCAGAAACTTTTCCCCCAGCCTACTCAGGAGCAACTGATGATGAACATATGAATTTGAAATTGTGACCTACGACTGCAATTTATGAGAGGGCTGAGATTTTCATGAACTCTGATTCTGGTTGGAACTTTGATCTCTACTTGTACTGACACTTTCATGCGTTTATATAGGTACAGACGAATTTCTAAAGTCCGAGTTCGGTCGAGACTGGGGACTATCAATTCAACGCACCCGGTCGGTTTTCGGCCAATTGTCCGAACTCGGACCGAACCGAGAGGCTCACTTCTCCACGCCCCCAGTCGAATTTGGGACAAATTGCCTACATTCATTTGAAACCAAAGCTCTGTTCCGTTTTCAACCTAGGATTTCAATAATTTACTAGCGAACGTATTACTGAATTAAAAAATTGTCAGTATCCTACCAAGGTTTCAAACTCCTTCCACAAAGGGATTCGGGATCATAAGAGAATGCGGATCCATGTCGGAAGGTGGTCGGAGATCCATTTCCTGCCAGGTTGGATTCATTGAAAGCGTGATTTGGCCATCAGCGATATTGATGACATTTAGCTGGGGGAGATCGGGTATGTTCTCGCATTAAGTTACACCATTTCGCCCTAGAACAGTAGCATGGGGAAAATGCCATTCACGTGAAACACTTGGCTCTGTAATAACATTGTTTTACCCTAAATGAAACTTCAAAATTAAAACGAATCTCGTTTGGAATGGACGCCAGGTCTGAAAGGGTTAAAATCATTCGGCTTCTACTCGTCGCCTAAGTTCGTGGATACTTTTGGAATCGGTTTAGTACGATGAAAGCTGTCGTTTCAGGTGTGACCATTAGTGTTTGATAGGGTTAAGTTCAGGAGACTGCGCAAGCCAATCCAGCACCGTCACCCAAATCCCGTCACCCAAATTGGCGAGTCTTGCGAAATATGTGCATAGCGTCATTCATGTTCGGCGGTGGAAACCTGACGATTTGGGACTGTATGACTGCAAAAGGCGTCGGCTGGATGTATCGCATCGGTGGAGGCATGGACGTCGAACTGTTCTCCAGTATCGTGGACCATTATGTGTTCGTTACAGTCGATTATTAGGAGATGGTACAAGATGATTTCATCTTCCAGCTTGACAGTCGGTTGAACAACATTTTGATTGAAATCAACATCGCAGTAGTTTCAGACTTCCCTGTCCCTCTGTTAGACTGAAGCAAGAAAGTATCTTCGGAAAAATGTACCCTTAGTGCATGTACGTGGTATATCTAAAGTCAATATTTTTCTGAACTCTGCATCCCAATAGCTACCTATGTACCAAGTTTCAGATTTCTAACATATCAAGACCAACGTCAGAATTAGCGTCAGCCATTCACTCGCTCACTCATACAGTCACGATTGTCCAGATTTATTAGATGAAGTAACACACTTTCTCATTTCCGTCCACATATTGTCCACATATTCCAGTTGAATAGTGAATGATCGCAGAGCTCATTACCTGGCTTCCTAATTGACGCTAGAATAAACAGATATTCATCACGATGCTGATGCCAGGATAGGAAGTGGGCTTTACAGCTTCATTTCCTGCTGGAATACATATCCTCTCATGATTCACGACGGACCTGATGAGTTTCCGGAAATGTACAAGAGTATAATTGCTCGTGCTGGAATCACTGGATAATCCTTTTATATTATGTTCCGCCACTAATATAAATACCGCGGAAAGTTTCAGCCAGCACGGAGTTTCATCCAGCGCAAAAATGAAACAGGTCGTGGGTTTGGCTCTGCTCGTCTTTCTTGCCATCTGCCTCGTCGATGCGTCTCCCGGTAAGTAACAGACCTTTCGTTACTCTTTTTGCGTTCTTCAAGAATGGGGCATGTTACATCACCGACGCCAACGAAGAGCAGGGGCTTTTTTTTATTTGGTCTACCGGTATATCGACATGCCGGAAAAAAAATTAGGACAGTCGGATACAGCGAATGTGCGTAACAGTTATGGGTAAGAACGTTGAACAACATAAATGGAGAATCCCCAAGCTTACCTAATGTTGAATGCAACCTAATATCTAAACGAATTTCGAAAATCCCGTAAGCAAGAGGGTTGACGACTTTGCGAAGTCAAGGCTTTTTTTTCATTCAAATGTATTCTGCATGGCATCTACAAACCGAAAGCAAAGATGCGACCTAAATTTCAAATGACACTAGAAACACTCCACATTCAAACTGCTCTCTTAAAATTTTTGACAATATATAAAATGTTTCGCATACAACATGAAAGCACTCAACACATAAAGTTTTGACTTAAAAAAAGCAAATAACACACAAAATAAAGTGAATTTAATCTCAATTCCGGAAACGGCAGCAACTCTATTACCTAATTGTTTCCAAAACTCCTGAGCGGTAATTATTTCAAGAAATATATTCCCCTTGAAGAAACGGAGTGGCGTCCAAAATCTGAATTTGGTATATAGGTTCCGACTAATATACAAGGTGTAAAATAAAAACTAGGATTCCTAGGGAAATAACATGGGGATAATTTCTAAAACGATTGTCTGACAATAACAAGCTAATCTTAGTTGATGCAGAAAACCCTTAGCTACCTTGATCTCAAAATCTTGTAGAAGTAGCCCATAGTAATACTGGGTGACCCAAGGTGATCCGAAGTGACCTAAGCCTAATCATCAGAGGGTGATACTGTCACATAAAAATTGAAACAATGCCCAAATTTGACTCAGAGTGGCACATAGCGGCCTATGATGATCCATTGCAACCCATGAAGTCACCCAACTTGATCACTTCGTTTCAACTTAGTAAACTTGTGTCGCTGTATGAAAATTATGCCCAAGTTATATCGATTAGACAACTTTTTCACTTTGGATCTTTTTCTTTGGGACACAAAAATATTTAGTCATCGATTCAAGAATATTTAGTGAAAAAAAAATCATAGGGATCTCTACAATGTCCTGAGATATCGTGCTCAAGAGCCCTGTACTTATGGTAAAAATGAGTTTTCGGGAAATCAAAAAGAGAAATGAATTAGTGCCCTGTGAGCCATCCGCAAAAGTCATCGAAAACTACGGAACCTACCTACTCCGTGAAATGAGGCACCTAAGGGTGGAATCCAGAGTGAACTATAGACTTCTACAAAAGTTATGGCGTTGAAAATTTCACTTTCACCTTTTTGAACACATGGTAACCAAGGGCCAAAGTCGGTGCTAAGGAGATGTAACTAAGACAATACTGCATTAATTAGTTAAAATTACTCCAAATTAATTAAGTTATTTTCCTTTTCCAATGGGAAAGCAATCTTCAGTGTCTGAAGTATAGCTTGAGCCTATTTTTGCGAAAACGATTTTTTTCGAAAAAAAAAGTCTTTTCAATGCGGTATAGCTATCTGATTGGAAAGAAAGTTCTCGGAATTTCTTGAATAATTATTACAACCCAGTGTATTTAAAAGGAAAATCATCTTAAATACACTGGGTTGTAATAATTGTTCATGAAATTCCGAGAACTTTCTTTCCAATCAGATACCTTAAGCTCCACTCCTAATACATGGTGAATAGGTGGATTTTCCTTGAAAATCAGGATTGCCGACGTTCTTCAGTTCAATCAGAAGAAGCAGCCCTCACAAAACGTCCACCTGCATCCACCGGGAGTGGACGGCAGGTGGATTACAAGTGGATCACGGAAGACAGTGGACAGGAATCGGACTATATTCACCTTGTAGGCTGAAGTCGCGAGAAGGAATCCTGCCGGTTGGCAGGATAATTTAGCAATATCAAGTGGCGTTTGCCTTCGCTCAAATGAAAAGAATGCGGCATTTAGGAAGAGATTCATCTTACAAGGGACACTACCCAAGTGCCAGCAGCGCCACCTATCTGCTATATATATTAGTTCATGCCGATGAATCTCTTTCCTGATGTTTGACAGAGATGTTTATGGGTCCATGACTTATTCATTCCCATACCCAGCAAAAGGTTCTACATGTTGACAGGTGGTGCTGTGGTGGCATATGCAAATGTAAGCGACGGAGAATAGAAATTGCCTACAAAAAAAGGAACACATCAAGCATTCACATCACTTCCACCAAGAGATGGCGAAAGTCTCAGTGCAATAACGTCTCATGTTGATGTGCTCTTACTGCGTATTACCAAAATAGAAACTCCGTAAGCATAGCCCTCGTGCTCCTTCACATTTCACTTCGTGTATGCAATCACTACGCCATCTATCAATATGCACAAATTTGTGGCGAGCAAGGGAACGAATAGGTCATAGACACAAGAACATCTCTGTGAAACATCAGCTGCATCTATTTCTTAAACTTTATGACCAAACGAAATTCAATTGTTAAAAGTCAAAATCCAACTTTGACCATATCTTTTGAAATAACTCTGGGATGCAGCTGATATTTTGCAGAGGGATTTATAGGACTGAACAGATTTTTTCCAGTGCCTAAAAAATGACATCGTAGGTAGGTGGCGCTCCTGTCGACATCAGCGCCCTCTATCGGTATGCAGCGCCATCTTGAGGCAACAAAACCTCATTGATTCATGAACCTCTTTGTCAAATATCACCTGAATCTAACTTTCCCTTGAAAAGTTATAGCCAATGAAAATAGGACCGTGACTATGATAATCCTGTATCACTGAAAATTGAGAGAGCCACTTATGACCCTAAACCTATTTCTTTGCCGCAAGTTTTTGTGCCGTTTGACTTCGTTTTGAGAGCCACTTCAATGACCAAAGTTTGGTGACAATCTGAAACATCACTTGGGTAGTGTCCCTTGTTAGTCCACCAGCAATTCCATGAGATAAAACCTTCTACATCACAATCGCGATCGTTTTCGCCATAGAGATCCTCCATCATTTTGCCTTAATTTGCTCTAATTTCATGAAATTGTAAAATTTCCACAACTAAAACTGCAGAATAAGAATGTTAGTATTGAATCCATCTCTTAAGTTGAATTAGTAGGCGCAATAGCACCTGTTCCCTTTTCACACTCTATTTCCTATCGGAAAATATCGTCTTCTCATTTTCGTTTCTAAGGAGGAATCTCTGAAGAATGAAATGGGACGTATTCCTTGCCTATCGATACAGAAACCACCTCAAACAATTTGTAAGTTTGATTATCTGAAGCTGTGGAGAAATCAAAGATCTCATTCCGGGCTCAACAAATTCGAGTCCCCATTGTAAAAAAAAATTGACTTTGGAGTTGTTAGCGATCTACGGTTCCATACTGGTGAAGGACGTAAGATCACGAGAAAATTCAACCTAGCGTCTAGCCCTCATGGCCACGGTTGCCGGTTTTCATATTTCGATGACGTTGGAGGTTCTGCATTTAAGTCGGTTCCTGACTCTTTCATTCATGCGTCACGATAAGCATATTTCCGATATGCTCTTGCAATAAGGTGAGATGAAAGCAGTCACAGCTGTCAAGTGTGAAAAAATTAAAATCTTCTTACTCACTACTGTAGACGGATCCATCACTGTAAATGAGTGACATCATCATGGCGTCCCATGTGTCCATGAGGATGAGAAGCCTAACGTTACATGTCCTCATCCGAGTGGTTATAGAAATTCTATATATTCTCATAATAGGCGTAGTTGGTGCACGAGTGACAAGGTTAAATATGCCCATACGTTGCATCGAATGGCAGGACAGTGCACGCGGCGTGTGCCCTCGTGACCTCCTCTCCGACCTAGGAGTATTCTTCCCAGACAAATTGACCTTGGACCAACTTCCATGCATACCTTTTATTTCTGCCTACCTGTTTTCCTAGCTTTTCCTTTCTCACGCGCAGCCTGTGTTCGTTCTGCATATTCCGCACTCTTTAATGTGAAATCGAACGATATTCTCCCTTCAACCGCTAGACTTCCCCTCCGTGATCGACATCGCTAAGGTCCAGTCCGTTGTCTGCCAGCTCCGCAATAGGTAAACTTCTAACCTTCCTCTTTTCTCGTCACCCTCTCGGACGAACGGTGCTTAGTCCCAAACTTAATATTTAATCATCATGTTCACGTGTTTGTGATTCTCCCATTCGAATTGTTTCGTGCTTCATATGTTTTATTACTCTCGTTGAACCGTGTAATCGACGCACGAAAAGCAGACATGGCTAGTGGACTATGAGAGGAGACCCATGCACGACGGGGAAAGCGTGGAATAATGCGAATCGACCCTCAGGCATTTCCTTTTCTTCCCCGATCGTGTGCTCCGATGCAGATCTCGAGTCAGGCAGCTACTATATTCACGAATTCACCCTAGGCCTTCCGGTTCGATGGCGTGAGACGGCTTAACAATCACCTCGATCATGGTCTAATTCATGCATAGAGGTAGGAGTTGCACCATATTTTTCGATCCGTCCTTGATCTGCAAGGAAGCCTTTCGAGTAAGGGAAGCGAAAGCCAATACTGGACTTGGCAACTCGCAATTCGTCGTGCCATGCAGGCCTACTCTGAACGCGATGGATCCGGAAATTCGTGACGTGCGAGTTCTCGAGACGCGATCCACCTCACAGAATCGGCAACGGAAACCCTGTTTCCGATGCCGTAGTCGGAAATATCTTTTTACAGTGCACCCTCGGTGGACTTGGAACTAGGAGGACGTCCCCCTTGGTGGATTTCCACCCGGAGGGACGTCCACCTGGTTCCAAATCCACAGGAGGGGGAGGGGGGATGTTCTTGTCCACCCCCAGGTGGACGTCTTGTAAGGGAGGACCCCAAGGGATCTATCTTAGCTGCACTGTAAAAAATAATTCCGACTAAGGCATCGGAAACAGGGTTTCCGTCTACTGCATGGAGTGGGGAAGTCCGATTCTTAGCGTAAACCACGTCTCCTATTTTTTTTTAACGTAATCATGCTGTTACGAAATAACCTCGGAATCCATCCCTCCAAGTAAATCAAGTAATGGAGCGTTCCTCTCATTTTCCAGAAAATTCCATTCCATAGTCGGAATCGGGTTTCCGTTCACGGAAGTAAATTTTCGTATCATTGGGGTTTTCCTTAATTGCCTTCATTATTAAAAAACGGCTCCTTTCCATTCGAAATTCTTCATGTTAAATGGGAGTTCACTTCATTACGCGATCCCCATTTATCAATCGTGAGTATTTGGTCCACCCCTTGCACGGAGAGTCTGTAATTTCTATTCCCTAACGCGATTAATTGGGTACCTCCTTTCAATCACTTTCGGAAAAGATCGCGATCCGTTCCTGCACTCTCTTCTCAAAGAGAGAACGTACTGCCGGCAGCCAGGAAATGTAGATGATATCAGTGAAGGAGAGCATCCATTGTTTTGGAGCGATTCCTCTCCCAACGGGAAGAAGAAGCTGGGACGCCCTTCATTTTCCCCTTATCTGAGAGGGAAATACGCATAAAAACATCTATCTTCTTGAGAATGAAAACCGTGCGTTTTCCGTAGTATCACGATGTCATAATTAAGGGATATCGAAGGCTACTGGGAGTCATCTACCATTCGGAATGTAAACTAAATATGTCGGGTGGCTTCCCTAAGGTGTCGATATAGAAAGGCCCGAATGATCGGGAACGTTTTTCCGAGAATATTCGGAACATTCATTTCCGACGTAAATGAGGAAAAGGATCGTTTGATTGAACTTCGGGAATTCGAATGTAGATCTCTTAGCCATAATATTTTGTGAAAAATATTGGGGAAATTCCGCAAATAGAACGACTTCGGATTTCCGAGGACAAACTTTCCGTCCATTAGAGGGTATGCGGGTTTACATGCTCTTAGTCGGAAATTTTTCCGCTGGAGACTCGGAAATTTCCGAAATTTTTTACAGTGTGACTGAAAAGTGCTCTCGTTCATCTGACAACACCGAAGCTTGTCATACACCTTTAGCCCCCCGATGACCTGCCATCGACTAAGTGTGATTTTTTCTGCCGAATAGACTATAACCCTAATTGAACAGTATGCCCTGAAGCGAAGTAACTCAGAACAAAATCCTGCCTAGCCATTGACCTCCGACCCCTCCGATCTCCCATTGAGAACCGCATCACGAGAAGGAAAAAAATTATGCTCATTAAGAAAAGGGTTTAAGTCCTTTAAGGTGACTGTGGATGCGCCCATCATTAAGTTTAACAGAATTCCAGCCCATAGTTGTCATAAGGAACCGTACACCCATGAAATAACCTTACATTATAAAAGGACCCCGTTCAAGGCAAAAAATCGACGTCCTTACCTTTAAAATCCAACACATTTTTCCAGAAATACTACAGGGTGGCCCAGAAAAATGACCGATTTTCAAAGTGACACTGGCGTAACGGATGGAGATAGAAGGCTATAATTTTCCAGGTAAATAGTCTGGTGCATGTAATTAATATATTTTATTTTTTATTTCCCTAGGTAAGACATTAAGATGGACAAGTGGAGTGTCCCTCAGCGTCCCTTAAAGCTTGGCTCTGTTTACTGGTGTTCGGACACACACCAATAGAACCTCTTGAACGGAAGTTAACATAACTTCACACAGATTTGCTTGATGGAGCAATACGAAGATTGAAGTGGTTTCTAAACGCACGTTGCGCTAACACCACTGACTTCTGTTCAAAGTACAGTTCCACTACTTTTTCACACTGAGGGACACTCCACCAGTCCATCTTGATGTCTTACCTAGGGAAATAGAAAATAAAATATATTAACTACATGAACCAGACTACATGCCTGGGAAAATACTGCACTCTATCTCCATCAGTTACGCCAAAGTGTCACTTTTAAAATGGGTCATTGTTCTTAGGCCACCCTGTATTTCTAAGATGGTAGTAATTCCCATTTAAAAAATACTTGTCGTGAAGGACTGAAGAAAATGTTTCATTGGTTCAAAATGCTGTGTAGCTTTGCCAAATACCTTAAACTAACTAAATATGATGTTAATTTTACAGCATTTGCATACCACGTTAAACGCTCGATGAAATGGAATAATGCCCTAAGTTTTGCATTATAAATTACCGCTATGAAACGGTATATTTACTCAGGGAGAGTTATTAAGACATGAATATGTGAATGTCAACAGCTGGACGAGGAGAACGGAGACAAGAAGAAAATGGAGGAGGAGATATCAGAAGAGGAAGAAGATACGGAAATCCAAGGGGAAATGCTGAAGACGAGAAACAAGACAAAGGAGGAATTGACGTTGGGAATCGAGAACAAAATGGTAGACAAGGAGGACGGGAGGAAGTAGGAGACCCCAGTAGGAGTCAAACAAATGACCAAAATGTTGGAAGACAAGGTCAAATCAGAAGAGGAAGAAGATACGGAAAACCAGAGCGAAATGATTCTGAAGACGAGAAACAAGGCAAAGAGGAAAGTGAAGTTAAGAATCAAGAACGAAATGGCGGAGATGGAAAAGATGCTGAAAAAAAAGAAGAACCAGGAAGCACGAACCAAGTAGGAAACAACAATGGAGACGGAAAAGCTGGGGAAGATGAAGGAAAACAAAACGATGGGGATGATGATGACGATGAAAATAAGGAAAAGCAGGAGAGTGGGGATGGAAAGGGAGAAATCAGAAGAGGAAGTAGATATGGAAATCCAGAGCGAAATGATGAAGATGAGAAACAAGGCAAAGGGGGAAGTGAAGTTAAGAATCAAGAACGAAATGGCGGAGATGGAAAAGATGCTGAAAAAAAAGAAGAACCAGGAAGCACGAACCAAGTAGGAGACAACAATGGAGACGGAAAAGCTGAGGAAGATGAAGGAAAACAAAACGATGGGGATGAAGATGACGATGAAAACACGGGGGGAAAAGGTGGGAATGGAGGAAAACCAACTGATGACGATGAAGATGATGAAGAAAATGAAGAAAAAGGAGGACGTGTGAATCAAAGAGGACAAAATGATGAGGATGAAAATGAGAATGAAAGCATGGAAAAACGAGGACGAAATGATAGTGATGAAGCTGACGATGAAAGCAAAGAAAAACACGGACGACCTCATCGAAGAGGACGAAAAGATAGCGATGAAGATGACGATGAAAGCAAAGAAAAACACGGACGACGTCATCGAAGAGGACGAAAAGATAGCGATGAAGATGACGATGAAAGCAAAGAAAAACACGGACGACCTCATCGAAGAGGACGAAAAGATAGCGATGAAAATGACGATGAAAGCAAAGAAAAACACGGACGACGTCATCGAAGAGGACGAAAAGATAGCGATGAAGATGATGAAAGTAAAGAAAAACAAGGACGACGTCATCGAAGAGGACGAAAAGATAGCGATGAAGATGATGAAAGTAAAGAAAAACAAGGACGACGTCATCGAAGAGGACGAAAAGATGAAGATGACGACGGACGAGACACAGGAAAATCTGGTGATGAGTCTCAGAGCATCAGATCTTTGTTCCGTAAGTTCATTATGACCAAGTCGTTGGGTAATGCATTTTGCCTAAACGAAGGAAGTTGATACGGACTCAGTATGGATTTCCTGTAGTTTCAAACTAATGTTAAAGTAATGCGTTTTTGAGGAGTAGCAGGTTTCATGTACGAACAGAAATTTAACTGTCCCATTGAATTAGAATGACACTTAAATCCGATCCTTCAGTTCATATGGAGCAGTATTTCCTTGCACATTTTTCTTCTCGTGCTTACTATATGATCTTGTGTGTTGTTGTCTTAGTCGCGTAAAGTACCTCAAGCCACACAAGCACTATCCAATCTCAAATTCCACCAACCTTTCTTTCTCACGAGCAATCTCTCATTTCGCATCAACACGAAGACTTCAGTTTTTTATCCTTACATCTCCCGGTTCGCAGTACTTGACATTAGTTTTGAGTATGGAGTAGATTGGCATTCCCCCTAACAGCACACCACGTTGAGCCCATGCTGGCTGGGAATTGGCTTGTGCCTACATCGCAGTGTGCTGTCCATTTGGCCCAAAGAGGCGCTTCCGATTGCCCTCTCTTTGGGAAAGCGGTTCTTTGAACAAACAAGGCTCCCGCAATTGTAGCGAGATAGACGCCTAAATATGATTTCAGTGGTTTCAATTGATGAGTTGCTATAACCTTTCAGTCCTTTTTATGAAGTACCTTATCTTTTCCTACAGAGAATAAAAGGAAAAATATTAGAATTCCTCGAAGCAAATTTAAAAAATGTAAGCAAATAAAAAATTTGCGACGACGACGATGACGACGAACCTTCCTTTATGGAGATATAGATAAGGGTATGATGAAAGAAGAACCTCTAATATGGCAAGCGCTTGCACAGAAATAAAAAAGAGCAATCGGTGACGTCCCAATGAAGCTTTAGAGAGTAGAAAGTGCGAACCTGATATGACAACATTCGAAGGTGGTGTACTCAGCCGGATGGAGATACTTCGAGGCAAGGTTCGTGGAAGGGGATCAAACAGTCATGCACAAAAAAAGCTTTCTTCAAGTTTCCTCTAAGCGCCTGAAAGTCATGTCACTTGAGAGTTTAATTTTGGCCCAACGTGAGTGTGCTTCCTAGGTTATTGCACTGAGTGCTCTGATTGTGATGGAATACTTACGGGAGGTCCTGACGATGTTTCCATATAACCGATGCTACCGTCGTACTGTTCGACACAAAGTTGGAACTCCACCTTTACTGCGACCCAGTGACAGATCCATTCATGTAATGCCTGATATCGAACGAATCTCTCCTGAAGTTTTTGCAAAGGTAGGATGATTTCCAGCACAGACATCTCTCACTTTCTGATGCTCGATTTCAAGTAAAACGAAGGATTTCCCCCGAGAATAGTGTGTGTCCAAGTTCATAGCTCGTTTGAGATCCTCTTTTAATATAGACTTGAATTTGAAGTTTTGAATGACATTTATAATATTGCCGCTAAGTTACAAATTTAGCACTAATTTTTTAGACCTCCACTCTTCTTCCGATCTTAGTCTACCAAGATATTTGTGTCTGTAACAAATACGAGTCGTGGGCTTGGTGGAAAAAAAAAGTACGACTGTAATTGGCACTTCATACCTCTTTCTCTTTAGCCGGACTCGATTGCTACAACCTCAAAGTCGACATCAAGGTGAGGAAATATAAGACAAATATGGTAACTCGAGACTATGCCCTACGTTGTTGCTCGATCGAATCGTGGCTTGTAATTTTCAGGCGGCGAGGGAAGCCCATTTGGATTGCGGCGATGAATTGGCAGATGAGGACCTCTCCAGAAAAGAGATGGTAAGCCTATAAGCCACCTCCTAGTGATTCCTGATTGAATGGTCGTTTTTCTACCCATTTCACGCCTAGAAGCACCGTGCCGAGTAAAAAAAACAAGCATTTCAATCGTATAAATGGAAAACTACTATTGATGGCGTGCACATTGTGACAAGGCTGCAGGGCCAATAAAATATATCAAGGACAATTTCGTAAATGTGATTTCGTCGACGGAAATTATCACAAAAATTTTCGTTGGCGATGACAAGACAAAAATAGTAGTTCACAACGAAATTGACTCAAATGGACGATAGGGAGGGTAACGAAAATTGACGAATGACGAAAAGTCACGCTCGGCTGAGTGACGAAAGCTCGATGAAGATGAATGACAACTTCAGTCAACGAGACTAACACGATAATAAATTTTTAAAATCCCAAAGAAATAAATATTGTCAGAAACTAAAGAACATAAAAATGACAAATTTGGAAAAGGGAGCAGGGGAGTTGGAATGACGATACTAATTCATGAGTTTCATATCTTCCAACTTCAATTTAATTTTTGAGCCAAGCCTCCAACTGGATGAATGAACGACCGCGAATCACGTTGATAGGAAAAAATTACATGATGGGGCTTTCGCGATTTTGCTATTTCGAGGCTAGGGGTACTGTATCGAATCTGCATAGTTCAATAGACGTAAAAGCAAAGCCTCTTTCAGGTAAAAAAACAAAAAAAGGAATCCATTCTTTCTGCAAGATTCCTTTTGTTCCTGGAATTTGCAATGTGAAATGTAGGCATGTCTGCAGGGCTTTTAGTAGACAAGGCCTTACCTATGAATAAAACGGTCAGCCTTATTCATTGTGCTGACGTTAACGTTAACTTCAGTTCTGAAAATCTTATTTAGTTGGCCCACCCTGCTTAAAATCCCGGTTAGAAAAAGTAGTAAGTTATAGCTGGACCCCAGCTGTAAATTAAGACATATTCCAACTGGACCAAGGCTACAAATTCGGACCATTTCCATCTGGCAAAGGACTGGAAAATGGTAGATGTTGTTTTTGAGTACAGGTTGTTTTACAGCTAAAAATTTTTTCAGATAACTTTCCAACTGGAATAGAGCTGAATTTACAGCTGGAATTCACCTGCTTCTGTAGATGGACCTCCGGCAAGAACAGCCAACAAAAACCTTTTCATTGCGCTAGTGGTATTGCTAATAGGAATCAATCTGGATCCGACTACTTTCCAGCTGTTACCAGCTGGAAATGGTCCGAATTTGCAGCTTTGGCCCAGTTGTAAAATTTCAACTGTGATTTTAAATTGGATTGGATAATAGGTAATTAAGGCTAGGATTGGCCTGGGTCGCTTGCCTATGAAGCCTACAGTATAATAGGAATCGTTAGACCTAGAGATAGGGCAAACAACAAAGAGATTTATGATAAGCCTAGACTTGGCCTGCAGGAGTCTGCTTTTCATGCATCATCTTATCCACTCCCTTGATGAGCGTATCACACTTTCTGCATAGGTTGAGCAGGCCGTAAATTATAATTGTGGACAAAACTGGTAGTAGGTCTACTGTTGTTCGTCCCAGAGTGAAGCTGCCGGCAGTCCATCTTTCACTATCAGTCAGTCGAGAATGTGCATTTCTCTAGAGATACTAAAGGTCCAACACCTTGGGTATCTCTTTGGACCTCGAATAAATGGAAATGTATATACTCGACTCCATTGCAAAGCTAATTTCACAGATGATGACGATGACGAGACGGAAACAGAATATTGTGACGAAATGACGAAAGAATCTGAAATAGACGAACGGAGAACGTGATGAAACGTGATGAACGTGATGAAACTGACGAAATGACGAGAATTCCCGTTACATCGAGTGACTAAAACTCGACTAAATGCCTGGCAAGTTTAGTCGATGAGACGAAGACGATAACAAAATGGAAGATTTCGGAGTAAATTAACATTGTCAAGGACCAGGACCAAGGTCTTTGTCGTCATTTTTAAATGTGGCTTTCAACTCTTCGGCTATTCTATCCACAGATATATGGGTTTTTTATTCTCATGCACATGCACACCTCACAAGCAAATTCAGCAGGTTCCCTCGAAAATACACTCGCAGACTAACCTGGAAACGTTGCTCTTGCACTTCGGGAATGCCACGTGCTCTAATCCTGTGTTCCAGTCTCGCCGGCGACGGCGATGCACCATCGAGAAGCTCGGACTCTCAAACGGCAGCGGGGGAGTGTCGATCGCAGGGGCAATTAAGCTGGTCAAAAGCGACATCCCAAGCGAGGTACGACCGGGGCTCCCCGGTGCTCCGCGGAGCCCTCCTGTGCTATATGGGTGCTGATCGGTCGTGGCTGCTTTGATGGTCTTATTCTTACTTTCTTTTTCAGTTTTTGGCTTCTCTTAAGAGCTGCTCGCGAGCCGAACCATCGGGGAAATCAAAGGTGAGGCTTAGATGAGGCAGCACGATATTGTGCATTCAAATATTTAACCTAAATGTTGAGCGATATGGGTTGACTTCGATACACAAACTCATAGTAGTGTGCCATGAAATCGATTAGAGTTTGAAAGGCTGAGTACGTTTTTCCAAAAGAACTAGCCAAATTATGTAGATGGGGGGAGGAGGGGGGAGTAAGTCATATTAATCGCTCAAAGGAAATAATTGCAAAACTTGTATTAATTACACGTGGAACAAGAACTTTTACTGGTCTGGGAGAAACTCGAATTTCACTTCTATCGCACAACTTCTTTTTCGCACTGCTTTTCTGGCGATAAGTTTTTATGTCGTATATCTGCGAACTCCTAAGATTTTCAAGTTGGAAAAACGATAATTCAGTCGTGAACTGGAATACGACCAGCCTGTCTCTTACCTTACCACTATAGCGCAGTGTATTAGATCAAATTGGCCCAGCCTTGGGCCAATATTGCAGGGTTGGTTCAATGTTGGTCCGATTATAGTCCAGTGTCGGTCAGATAAATCAGTCATTCTGCCCTGATGGACTGTCATTCCAATCTGGTATCATCTTGCACTTATTTCCTTTTTCGAATACATTTTGATTATTATTGCTGAAGCTTCACAATGGAGCAAACACTACTTGGTTTTTAGAAAAAAGGAGACACAACCTTCGGCTAAATTTTCTGGTTACAGTTTCATGCTTCAACTTTCGGCTTTTCATGTTAAAATATATTTGTCTGGAAGCTTGTTTTGAGATTCGCTCTGTCCAATGCTTAAAAAAATATTAAACCCGATTAAGTGGTAGATTTGGCAGTGCACTTGATTCCTTCGTACCTCTGATGGCCAACACGCCACGCAGATGACAAAAAGCACATACGACTCTCTTACGTGTCGACACAAGGAATCGATTGAAAATTAGACGATGTTGTACATCCTGAGAAACCAAATATAGGCCTTCATGTGGCTTTCCCATTTTCCCATCCGGCTCGCATTGAACATCTTCATGATTTTTGCAGTGGGACGCAATCCACGACTGCATGGCGGAGCGATACAAGGTCTGCCCGTGAACCCATTCCAAGACTCTATGCGCTTGGATCGACGTGAGAGCGGCCGGTGACTTTGGACGTGCATGCATCACCGTTGATCGCTTTCATGCTTCTTGAGTAAATGCACAGTTTTAAGTTCTTTGATAAATTCTTTCATTCAGTGACTGCAGGGATTATTCCTTTCTCCTTTCATTGCGTTTTCCTCAAAATGTGGATGGAAGTTTTCAAACTCTCATCTAGAGTTGAGAGTTTGAAAACCGATTGATTTGGCAGTTTCAGCAGTCCTCAATCACAACATTGAAATCAGATCGACATCGGAAGATGTGCGGAAGAGAACCAGATGCCTCATAATTTGCTTTTCCAACCAAATACATATTTCTCATCAGTCTGAGGTGTTCCATAGTTGCGCCAAAAATCTGCTTGCGACCGATGTACAGCAGTGGGAATGCTCATGACCAAGGAAGCTGAAATCTGATGAAAATCTGTGAAGAGAACGCTAATCTTTTCCGGACTTATCTAACGATCGTCGGAAAATCCTGGGATTCCTGGACTGAATGGCTTGACAGTCCATCGAGCTGCCAAGGCATGGGTTTGCGGATCTTCCGTGGTTCTTCATTCCCAGAATGATTTATTCCTTAAAATGATTGTTCCAGTGATGCAAGAAAAAAAAAGGGGGGGAGGAAATTCCCCTCTATTCCTGAACGGAATATTAACTAAGGTCCGAATGTTGAAATCTTCATTAGTTAACGGTATTTCAAGAATGAATGGATTTTTATGAGGAACAGAGCCCTTCAGCTTAATGGGCCCTTTATCTCCCCTAAATGATGTTTGTGCATTCGGACCATAGTCCCCTGAAACCCATGGTATCACAAGAAATAACCTACTGAACTGAATACCTATCTGAAAACGGTCTTCTGCTAGCTTTTTGCGCTGAATACTCGGTCTTCGCCTCAAGTCGAGTGGAAACGGAATTAAGAATTTCTCCAGAAGAAGCAAAATATACGATTAAGATGCAAAGGATTAAGGCCTCTTCTTCTGGATGGACAACCATATTATTTTAGCAAGCAGTTGCAGTCAACGTTCTTCAATGAACAGATCCAGGGGAATGATTGCGTGAATTCTTTGCTCGTAACCATGCAGCTTAATCCAGTTGCAGTGAAAGCGAGCCATTTGCACTATTTATAAAAGACTATTTCATATAGGGTGTTTCTTTGATCTATGATACATGTTGTGGACTCACAGGATCATACTTGTATGACTCTTCTCTATGTAGTGGGATAATTCAATGCCTCTCCCGACTTTGTATTCAATGTCCGAGTTATCAGTTCCATAATACTATCCACTACCTATAATTTCTCTATTGTCAGGCTAGAATAAAGAAGAGAGCAATTATCAATGGAACATAGACAAAATGCGCCCTCGACTCGGCAGAAGCTATCGTTCGGAATCACTAAAAAACAACGGTTCTTCCTAACGTCGCCAGTCTGGAAGACAGCATGGATAAGGAAGTTTGAAGCATAGAACGATGCCCCCTTCCCTCCCTCCCCCCCCTCTTACCAGAGGGGTGCTACATGCGAACCTCAAGATCTAAAGCAAGATCAGTTCCTAGGTTGCACGACTGTGGGACGCAAAACGGATTCTAATCTCCACTCACTCTAAAGGCCCTGTTACACGAGCAAGAACTTGCTAGCAAGTCCTTGTTTTCAAGAAGCAAGCGAGGGTATACACGAAGTAGGTAGACTCTAGCAAGGACTTGCCTCCACTTGCTCGAAAGTTGTCAAGCATCTGTGAAACGAAATCGAAAAGAGCGAAAACTCACACCTACTATAGATGTCAGAAAGATCTTTCGCGGGTTATTGTCTTTGTGTTCCTACAGTCCTTAACCTAGGTCTAGTCTCTGTATACCTGCAGACCATGATTTAGGCATGATTTTGTGTGACATGGCGCCACAACTCACAATTGAAGCCACGGAGGCCCTTATTACCAGCTCCCGTGATCGACCTTGTCTCTGTAATGTTATGATGTAGGAGTACCGCGACCGCTCCATCAGGGATCATGATGATATACCCTATTACGAGAGCAATATCTCTCCCGTGATTTAACTTCGAATGCACAGGGGCCATTTCGGACAAACAAGTTTCATTAACACGTTGGCGACAATGCGTCCTGATGCCAGGATGCAGATTTTTTTTCGATGAATTCAATGAATTTTTTTCTGGAACTGTTGAGAACGTTCCAGAAGATTATGATTTCGTAATTACTGATAAAAATTCCAAAAAATTCAACATTTTAAAAAAACTCGGCAAAAAAAATGTTTTCTGGGACCATGCGTCCTGATGGNGATAAAAATTCCAAAAAATTCAACATTTTAAAAAAACTCGGCAAAAAAAATGTTTTCTGGGACCATGCGTCCTGATGGCAGGACGCATTTTTTGACAAAAAAAAATGCGCGTGGTCCCACGCGGCGGACAAGCAAAAATAGGCTGGTCGTCAACGTGTTAAGAAGCAGATGATCACCTAAGAGTGAGATTTCATCTTCTTGATTCATGATTCTGATGCAGAAAAAAGTCCTGCGACGCAAAATTTATTAAAATAAATTCCCTTCTCGCGAGAGAGTCCCGCCTTGTATTGTGACGCGCAAGAAATGACGGCCACTGCTTTTTCCCATTTTTCCGAGTCCAACTTCAATGCTATTACGCGAGAAAGGCCCTTTTGATATTTAGAAAAGTCAAAGGAATACAGAGGAAAGCCATTACATAGAGTCAGTGTGCATCTGTTTCTTCAATAGGAAACGGATTTAGTGGATGAAGAATGCTAGAGGGAGAGAGAGAGCCTACCACCGCGAGAGTTCGGAAGGTAATGACGTGACTTGTGCAGGTCGTCTGGTTTTATGAAATGGATGATTTGATGGCGCATGTGTATTGCATAGTGTCTTCCCGACCAATCAGGGTGCGATTTGCTTACAAGCCTTCTAGAATTTTGAACCGATAGGAAAGTGGAAGCAAACACTTGCTGGGACTTGCCAGAGTGAAGCAAGTGGTGTGTACAAGAGGCAAGTCTCTTGGCAAGTGCTAGCTTGCAAGGACTTGCAAGCAAGTTCTTGCCTCGTGTATCAGGGCCTTAATATCCCTTTTTCAGGCGATTCTCGGGTATACCTGCCATTCAGACAACCCGCATGCTCAATGGAACACGCAGGAGCTCATGAAGGAAAGGTGAACAGGACGAGGAAGGGCGAGCGTAAGTCGTTGTGTCTCCGTTTCAACTTCTTATAGTCTCGACAGAGACTATAAGAACTAGAGGACTACGAGGCCAAATCATACCCCGAGGATAAGTAAAAATCCAGGCGGCAAGAGACCGAAAAGCGAAATGCCTTCATTCATGAAAGGGATTTCTGGCCAAAGCCGTATTGACGTATTGAAAAGAATGCTCGCTTGCATGTCTGCATGAGGCATCCGTATTCACCTTGCGAATTGACTCTTCACAGATATTTTTCATGTGACATCGATATCTTGTAAGAGTCTTCCCTGCTGGGGCTGGCAACGCACCGATCCGTTTCTTCACTTCTGCTCTGAAGGGTGAGAACGTGAATTCGATGGGATTTAACCAGGGACTGTAGGGGGGAGGAATTGAATGGAGTGAGTTGGGTATCGAGGAACGACCCTTTTGTGCACTTGAGCATTGTCCGACACGAAAATGAATTCATTGTCCGGTCCGATGATGACACTAAGTTCATCCAAAAATTCAGCAAACACAACATGTGTGAGACCTAACTCCATCGTCTGGTGGTACAAAGGTCCATGAGAAGGAACGACCCTTAAACCTGACGAGCTGACAAACTGAAATTTCTATTCGGTCTTGCATTAATGAGCAGGTTCATCTTCACATCTCTCCATCGCAGTTGCGTCATCGTGAATGTATCAAGAATGGAATCGAAACTGGCATGTGCTTACAGACACCAGACAAAGGAGGAAACGTAAGCTCCTAAATAGGCCAGAAAGTCTACAGTCGGAGCTGTTCTGCTCTCCCTCAGCTCATCGGCTGGCCTGCTTGCTCTCCCTATATATCATCCCATGCATAACGAATCCTTCGGGGGGTGCGGGTTAGTGTCATTGCAGGAAGGCCTGAGAATCATCTGTAAAAGGTATATGCGCCTTCTCGACCAGCATCGTCACTGGTATCTAGGTGGGACATTCAGGACTTACCGTGCTTCCATACATGGTTCCATCCTTACACAGGTGTATCTTGCCGAATGAAGCAGAAGGGACTCACCAACGTGTCCTTCAGAGGATTCGAGATGATTTAGTGTGCAAGGCCCCAGTAGAGTTACCACTGACTTCAAAAAGGCAAGCTGGAATGTGTGCTTCAGAGGCAGTGTAAGTGAGCAGATGACTCAACCGCCTTCATCTGGAAACATTGGAGAAAATTTTGTCATATTTTTCTCTCATTTTGCAGGGGAGTCCAACTTCATAGATGCCTTTTCCACCTGCGCCAATCATAACGTAAAAAAAATGATGCTGTGAACTGCCACGATCAACATCTTGTTCTACAACAGAAGTTTAGGTATTTAGCTGCGGTCAGCTGCTTATCTCCCGACGATCTTCGCAGCTGCCAAGGAAAATACAAAATTTCAACTCGCAGATGGGCTGACGGGTTTATCATTGAGCAGCAGGGAAATACTTTTTTTTTAACGGTACTCTAGTCGTCCTCTATTTGGGACCCTCTAATATAGACATCATACTGAGTATGAATCAATCAATAGGAGGATCCGGTTATCGGCGTTTTTGTCGCGGCCAAAATGGTCGCGGACAAAACGTCACAGCACTTTTGGTCGCTGCACTATTTCGTCGCAGGCAAGATAGTCGCTTGGGGGAAAGGGGTGAAAAAAAGGTGAACAAAAGGGTTGAAAATAATAGGGCCCTGTATTCCTCATGGGTATGAGCTGGGAAAGGGAAGGGGAGGCAAATACGTCTAAAAGTAAAGAAAAGCTTGACTATGAAGAGCATCTTTATACTGTAGAGAAGCGAAGTTTCGATAAGCTTGCATGGCGATGTGAGTTCCGAAGCTGTCAGAGCAGGATGCACACGAGAAATGACGGAGAGACCAAGTCCGACCACATGCACCCAGTACTGATCGTGCCCAAGTGGCAAATGCAGCTGGGGAGCGGACAACTGCTCCTCAAAATTATCAGGAACCCATGCGAAGACTTGTGCAAACTGCATCTACTCCCAGCCTTTGTAATGCCCTCGTGACGTGAAGAATGCGACGATCGGTATCTACGACGAAACAGTGCAACAATCAAAAGTGCATGCGACGTTTTGTCCGCGATGAACTGTCCGCGACCATTTTGGCCGCGACGAAAGCGTCGGTCACGGGAGGATCCAATGCCCCTGGCATTGGATGCTGCTATTGATTGATTCATTTACAGTCACCTGAACCTGAACCATGTTTCAAAATCGCCTGTGTCCTTTCCATATCGCCAGTTCCGCGTAATTTGAATTCCCCCTCCCTCTGCTCATTGTCTTCGGGATTAATTTTTCCCTATCGGAATATCCTAGATGAGTCTTTGAATGAACAATTTTCACGGCTAAACATTGCTGGGGGGGGGGGGGGGCTCCTTCATACTGGGCCTAGGGCATCATTAATCCAAAATTCATTTAATTATAGTCAGGATAAACTATGGAATTCTTATACTTGGTTTCAGATTGAATTCGTATCCCTCTCGAAGAGGATTATTAACAGCTCACTATCAGGAATACGAAAATTCTCCTATTGCCACATCGAATCTGAAACAGTTTGCTGCGGGAATTGCAGCACAAGAAATATTAATATATATGCAATTTCTTAATAATGATTTAATTCGGATTTCTTCTCCCAAATTTGATCGTGCACCCAAAAGCAACCTCATAATTCTCATTAAATTTCGCGCCTGATCAATCAATAGGTACCCAAGCGCCTATTCCCTTGTTTCAACCCCTTCCCGTTAAAAAATTCAATTTCCTCGTATTCCTTTCTGAGAGAACGAAATTGAGCAAGTTTCTTACCCTCTTAACGCAGAATCGCTCCAGCACATTTGAAGGTCAATCTCTTCGTGGTTGCAGAAAATACTGAATCTCGCTTTTCGAATTTCATTCCATCCCCCCCCCCCCGGGGGTTGCCACTCCTGGGGTTTTCGGGGATAACCCCGCTAAAAGAAAGATATGGACTTGTAGATCGCGATAAGTGCCCTTTTTCTGGCTTGTGATGCACCGTTTCACTATGAAAACTGAAGTTAGCTCTCGTTCTATTAGGCTCAGCTTGTGGGCTCGGCACACCCCCCAAGGTTGCCTGATATGGGACTGGAGTTATGTTGGATTCATGGCTGCTCCTGCTTTCGTATCAGTGCCAGAGTTTTCTGGAGTTTTTTTTTCAATATGTGTTGTATTCTCCTGCTGAATTCATGAGATGAGCTGAGATTGAAACAGTGGCTTGCGGTGGATGATCGATGTGGATGAATGTGGATTTGGACACGCTCTGCATGGACATCCTTGCTAATGATGGCGTCCCACATAAATTCGAATTTCGGAAGCATGCTTTACACATTACCTAGTTATGATGATTCGAAAAACTCCAGATAAGTCTAATGTTTCACGTCTTTCCTGAAATGGTTCATGGAAGTGAGAAGAGGCTCATAATCAGTCTGACATTTCTTATGCTCGGTGAGATGTCTCGAAAGTACCAAGGTTGATCTTTAGACCTAATTGGCCCCGTAAGTCGAGGGCTGAGATTCTTTGGAGCGAAAGAGGTAGATCTTAGCCTTGGCCTAATTTCAGTAAGTCGCGTAGATAAGAAGGAGGGGGGTGGGCTGAAGAAAGGAGAAAGCCTTTGACAAGTGGTTTCCATGCTGCTTTATAATTGCTACTGAACTGCTCCAATCAAATTTTCCTTTTTTTTTAATTCAATGTTTAAATTTTTTCCGCGAGATAAACTCATTTTGGTCAGGGTTGCAAGCCTTTACCCAGGAAATCTTCTCAGAAGGAAGGGAGCAGCATTTGAAATGGCTTTCTTAATAATAAAGTATAGAAAACTGCAGAGCTAAGGCAAAGCTGATTAGCCTATTAAGATCTAGGTTGCAGCCTACACTGGTTTCATGATTACATTAAAACTAGGACCAGCTTAGGATATAGAGCTCAAATGGACCTGCCAAGTAACATCATACAGAAAATACTGGTTAGCTCTTGCCAAAGTTGAATGTAACAGGAGCACACACAGTTGCTGTAATACTCCCCCTCAATCCCTACAATTCTAAAATGGCAGATAGCCTGGACTTTCACTGTCCGCCACTGTACCCATCCTAGGTATATATTCTATATAGACTCAAGATAGCTGTTAAACTGTTATGCCTAAGTCCATCCATTTCCTCTCTTTCTGTTACATGAGATTGGATGCTGTACTCAGAATTCATTGATCCCAAAAGACCATTTAGCCCTTTCAGTAGTAAGTTTTCTGTAGTCAGCTCCACACTTAGGAGTTAGTTTATTCAAGCAGTAGTGTTCTCTGAGACACCATAAGAAAGTTATTTAAACATTCAGGAACCAAATCAAGACCATTAGCTAACCATTCAAGAAACTTGTGGAAGAGAGAAGGAAATCTTTCATATTGACAAGAGCAGTTCTCAACTGACAGAAAGTAGGTGTACCCTAAAACTTGCATGTTATAATAACTCTTACTGCAACACATTACAGTTGTAGGATCATATGGATCCCTCATTTATTAGTGTTTCTTACAGATTCAAATGATGGCTAGCAGCAGCAAGTATAACCTGAAGTGGAACTCCCACCATGTGGAGACCTTCAACAGCTTTGATACCCTTAGAAGCCTAGAAATGCTTGTGGACATAATGCTTCTGTGTGAGGGCCAGTCCTTGAAAGCACACAAGTTGGTTCTGTGTTCAGGATCAGGATATTTTGAGCGTTTGCTACAGCGTGACACAAACCACAATCCAGCTATTTACTTCTTTGGTGTGGATGTCCATCTGTTGAAGTACCTACTTGATTTCATGTATATGGGAGAAGTGGATGTGCCTTCAGCAGACCTGGAAAGATTCATTGAACTTGCTGAAACCTTAGAAGTGAAGGGGCTAAAAGCAGATCGCTCCAAGGGTGTGTATAATTCAGAAACATCTGCATCTGGGATGACCATCCCTGTCTCAAGTATGCAGGATGCAATGCTTCACAAGCGCAAATCTATGTGGCCAACTTACGAGGAAGAGTCCCAATATCCTCTGAAGACTGCTCGATGCAGCCTCCGTTCACCCACCAATCCCAATAATACATCTCAGAACTCTCAGGGAACTACCCCTTTACCAAGAATGGTGCCTGAAGTTAGTGTTAATTTCTTACCAGTCCTCATTTGAAAATGCAATTTTCTGCTTTGGTTCCTACTAATCCAATAGCAATGGTTTTATCAGCTACATATTCCTAGTGTAAGTGTAATGGAGAGGACTATAGGTTCCTGGTTAAATTCTATTAATAAGTATTGTCAAGACTTTTTCACAGTAAAGTACAACAATAAAGGATTCTTTGCCTACCTTTCACAGGTCGACTGAACAGGAGGGTTGATTTGCCTAAACTTGGCCCCTCATGAAGAAGTATGAATGTTGTGGTTTAATTTTATTGTTCATGATGGTATGAATTTACATGGAAGGTTGAAAATCAACTGTTACCACTGTGAACAAGCTATTTAAAAAAATAATATAACAAATTTTGACTGGATATTTTCATTACAGCTAGACTTATGAAAATGAATATGTATTTCTGTCAGTATTACTAGACCTATTCATTTTACTGGGGAGACTAGAAACTAGAGAGTATAGATAGAAGTGGGTGGGTTGCCACAGTTTCTAACATGTAATTCTGTAGGTCACCTGTTCAGGCAGGTAATGTTCTCCCTTTGATATCAGTCACCTTTCATTTCCTTCATTTTTTTAACCATTTTAATCTGTCCATGCCAACCGTGAATACTATTTCAGACCCACATAGAAATCTAATTCACTGCTGAACATTGAAGATCCTTGCCTATTGAGGAGGGAAGCACATGAGTTAGTCTTCCTTTTTGAGTGTACAGAGGGGAGTACAGAGGAGGGCCACAAGAATGATTAAGGAGGTTAGGGGACTATCATACGAGAAGCGTTTAGAAGTGTTGGGACTGTACTCGCTCGAAAGAAGGTTAAGGAGGGGCGATCTCATCCAGGCTTTCAAGATTAATGTGCTGGAGCGATTCTGCGTTAAGAGGGTAAGAAACTTGCTCAATTTCGTTCTCTCAGAAAGGAATACGAGGATAGTCAAAAAAACAAAACAAAAAAAAACAAACAAAACAAAACAAAAATACAAAAATATATATAGCTTTAAGAGGGTTAGGCCTAGCCTAAAATTAAGGAACGCTCGACCTCGACACGTGATATCGAAATGGGTGAAATCGCCTCTTGATATCACTAACTCTCTTGACTCTTGACTCTCTTGACTCTTGAGTGTATTTTGACACCTCAGGTTAGAACTGCTAAGGAAATTCTTTTCTTGGTGTAGGAATTTTGAGCTTATGAATCCAGAAAGTAAAAGTAGACAGTTTATACTAATTAGCCCCAGAAATCAGCTTGAGAACAATGGGGTAGAGGCTGCAATATCATCTGAGCAACATGGGACTTCAAAGAGTCAGTATGCATTGGTACTATATCTTTATCCCTCTGTTTATACTCCTTGGCCAGGTACCAGAGCCATCTGAAATCATCACTCCTGGCATTCTGGGAGCAATGACATAAAGGGCATCCTTTTACCCTTTATTTCTGCAAAAGTAAGGACTCTGATACAAAGCCATCAATGTTCTAATTATCATCTATGGTATGGAGTACTGATACTTCATATTTCTGTTAATAACTGACATGCCTGAAATTGCTCCCATCATTATTTGAGGAAGTTCAATATGCTTCATATTTTATCTTTTTTCAAGAAAACGTTTCTATTTCTCCATCTTCCATGTTTCCACATTTGGCATCAACATCATGGGTTATATCACTTTGGTTTTTGATTGCTTCAGAGGAGACTAATTGGAAGAAATCGATCTTAGACTAAAAAAAAAATATAAATGATATAACAGTATTTTGTTTCAACTCAGCAAGCTATGGACCTTCACTACTCACCAGCTCACTAGTATTTGTCTTGAACTATGATCTCTTATAATTCTCATTCTTGGCTTATTTCTGCTGTAGGAAATGCATTCAAAGAATAATAGAAGAGGTGCTATAACTTAGCAGCAATGCATAATACAGGGTCTTTCGAAACTCGTGCAACCCTATATGTAAACAAGTATTTGACTGGAATATGTACACATCAGCAATTGTATTACATATTGTTGGTTTTGTGTTTTTCACATCATTTAGCAACTTATTGCCATGTTAGAGATTGATGAATGTGACTCATGGTTTCAAGACGGTGCAACCCATCATACCACTCATAAGCAAGAAACTCTGGCTGCCATGGGCTCAAGATTTGACATCACCTGACTATCTCCTGTGTGGAAACCTGAAGGAAAGAGTATACACTATCCTGCAGACTTGAAAATAATGAACCAAAGCAATGTAATGGACATCACCGGAATTACTCGGGCGACCTTACATCATATTTCTGCAAAGTTGTGTAAACTTGTCGTAATGTGCTTGCAGGAACATGGTGGTCACTTCCAACACTTGCTATGACGCTTTTATTCATGTGTGAGATGTATCCCTACAATATTAAGCCAGTTTTGATTAGATATTAAATTTGAGTCCCTAATTTAAAAAATGGTATTTTATGTATTGGGTGACTTTTGAAAGACCCTGTAGAAAATCTGTATGTTGTTACCTGGAAGATGATAAGTGGAATTTTTTTGCATACAGATTTTTTCATAAGTTGAAGAAAGCTAAGACAACCTCTTAAATCCCCTGTCATTTTTTATATCACCTTTTATTACCCTCACCTTTCCAAATCTTCTTTTCTAACATGGAACCATTGATTCTGTATGACATTTTCATACAGAATTATACGTTTTCAGAGTGCAGGTGTGAGCCAGTCCTCTACTAAAAGAATGAATGCTGGGAATCATTCTTTACCTGGTCCTAGTTCTAGTCATGCCAAGGAAGAATCTGGCATGAAAGAGGAAATTATTGATGTGGAAGAGAATTCCATTCAAGGTGAACTGAATGAGCATCAGGTTGGCATTTCCTTCTTCTCCATGTCTTTTCTAAAAATTCTGGTGATGAATTGATGTTATCTATGAATTCTTCAAAGGAGGAGCAGCAAGAGCAGGATGAAGAGTCCCAAGTCTCTTACTACCAGGAGGAAGAGGGGGCTTCTTCGAACCATCAGGAATTACCTCAAAATATACCTCCTGAAATTGATCCATCTGTGAGTTAAAATAAATCCCTTCCGGATATCTTAGGGAAGACAAGGAAACCTTAGGTATCAAGATTTTGAAGTTTTATTTATTTTTGGTCTTAGAAACATTTCAAACATTCAAATAATTCAATTAATATTTATTTTGTCCATATGTTGCCATGGGAAGAATGTGGAAGAAGTTGATTTTTTCATCTCAACACTATTTTCCATTCCCCCAGTAAAATTATTTATGCTCCCTTGGTATTCATTGAACTGAACATGATTCAGTCAATCATAAACTAAACCACAAATTCAGTTCTTTGCCTTTATTGTACAGGGCTGCATTTCAATTCCATGCAAGAATGCTTTTAGTGCAAAAGAGCAATTGAGGATAGTAACTAAGTGATATGTATGCATGTGTATGTATTTATTTATATCTATGCATGCCTTTGTAGGCATGTGACAGCTTTTCAAAGTGAGACAATACATATGAGTGAGAAGTGTGTAAGGTGGGGGGGGGAGATTTAGAAAGGAGAGGAGCAAATGGAGACATAGGTAAGAAAGGACTTTCGGCAGATCACAGTCATCAAGGCAATGCTTGGTATCAGTAACAAAAATATATTTAATGGCTACTATATCAGTGCAATGAAGGATTTTCATTGTGTGAAGTTACTTCAAGTTAAGATCATTCTTTAGTGGTGTTTAGCTTGAGGCTGGGGTGGATAGTGTTCTCCAGTAGAATGATAGCCATTCTCAACAGCTTGAAATGGCAGTGAGCACGTCTAGGATTTGATGAAGCTCCACAACACATGAGTGTCATGCCATCTAGCCATCTACTCAGAGGGACATCCACTTCTCCAGTACATGATGGATGTTGCACATTGTCACTGCCCAGTGCCTCCCTACTGGGGAGGCACCCATCCACTTTTTGGGTAGTATCTCTACAGGTCTCATCTTTATTAAATGATTTCCTTATTTTCAGGAATATTTTCACAACTTAATTCTGTGTAGTGCATATAGAATAATCTGAGGTTTTTTACATTCATTCCTCTAGTTTCTGATGATGTAGTGTTTTACAATCATGCCACATGAAAAATGTTGTATATATTATTAGTTCCCCTATATAAGCAATTATCTAACTGAGCATCAATGAGCAGGGGGGAAATAAGGGTCAAACCTGATTTGGGTGAGGTTAAGTGTACCCAGGGCCAATGGCAGGATATATAATTGACCACTCTTTGACTGTCTCCATCCTAATAGCTGGTTTCCTGATTTGATGATCTGTGATTGTTGATTAAGCACTTACCATGTAAGATTAGAGATTTAGAGCTACTAATTCCAGATTAGAAAACTATGCTGGCAGAAAGTAATGAAATGTGACTGTGTCATAACTGAATTACATATTATAACCAGTAACTTTTACATGAAGTTAAATTCTCATGACTAAGATGTTTTTGTGAAGTAAACTTTTTCATCATTGTTGATTACAAAAAAATTCATGGGCAATTAATCTCTTCAGGGTACAAATGGAGGTTCCTTTTTTACAGACAGTGGAAGCTGATGTGGAATTTGCATGGAGTGGGAAGACGTGGAGTAACATACGTTTACATTTCTGTGGGTTGTGTTCCTATCGTTCAGGGATCAAGACAAACCTGATTCACCATGTTCACACTCATACAGGAGCAAAGCCATACAATTGTCGCCTATGTGGGAAGAGCTTCTCTCGGAAGGAACATTTAAGTCGCCATATGGTTACTCATATGAATAGCTCTTGAGTGGAATCATGGGGGCAGTGCATGTCCACTACCTTGAAATATTTAGCTCTACTTGAGAGCGATATAATTTATCCTCTTACAAATTCAACTGAATTCAAAAGTGAATAATGTGTGGTGTTATTGTTCCTTCCTGTTTGAGTTTGGAGTTGGAGCATTTTGCCTACTCAACTCAATAAGGTTTTATATGACTCTAAAAAATGGAAATTGGTCCAATTCCACTGCATTTACTTTCATGAAAGGCGCTTCCATGCAATGTGTTCCTATTACTTTAAACTTTAATCATTTTGGGTTACCTTGAGATCAAATTTGTGACATTTTAGCATAAAACCTCAAGAAGGTGCTGAAATTTGAAATTATTTCTCTTTAATTTGCAAATAGAACCTTATTGAACTGACATGATGATTGCCTCTGAAATGGACAGCTTTCAGCAATTCTGTGAACATGGTTGTATGATGTGATTGCTCACATTTTTCTTGAAGGTTGTTCCATGCAACATGTGTGTGACAAGAAATACATACCTTGTTTTCACCATCCAAGTTTTTGTCAGTTTTGGTTACAAGCCCTTATACATACACTCTGAGCATAAACTGTTTTCATCAGGAACTTACTTCCCAATCTTCCGCTGACTTACTCATTTCCCACTCCCAGTCCTTGCCATTTTCTTTTTTTTTCATGAATCCATGTCTGAGAAGTGTTCACAAGTGAAGACTGAAGAGTAGGTCATGATGATGGGGATCACCCTGGTACTCACTGTCCACTTCTGCATGAACAAATGTGGAAATTGTTTCCCACATTTTCCCTTCCATGATGCATACTACTGTATATTCCCAAAAAGCATTACTGTATAATGTGGCACAGTATTGCAGCCATACCAGGCATATGGAACATAATGAAACTAAAGCAAAAAAAACTCATTCTGGAGTAACATCATGGTTCTGTAGCGTTTCAAACTCTGATCCCGTTTGTATAGATACCAAAATATCAGAATCGTAGTTTTCTTTTTTAAACTGGATTCCCTCGCAATAGCCATTAGCGGGTACATACATAATCAACTAATTAAAATGCAGAATCACTTCTGAGCATTTGCCAACACCGCGCGTTTCCATGTTGGCCCATTCAAGGAAAAGCAACCAAATCGAAAACTAATGATGAACAGGGGCCGTATTCTATTAAAATCTTAAACTTAGCTTAAGCAAATTGCTCAACCTCGGCCATGCATTTGAATGGGGCAAATACCACCTAAGCACTTTGCTAAGAGGAAAATCGCACTTAAGAACCTAATAGAATACGGCCCCAGGACTTCTTGTGGAAATGACAGTTTGAATTGAAATACATACGCCTTAGTTTTTTTTTTTTTTACCTGAAGATTCTCATGAATCATGAAAGCATGTAATTAATTAATTTATAACAATTGTAATAATTTAGTAACTTGAATCACTAGGGCCAGACAGTTCTCCAGCAGAACCATTGAGAAACAAGACATGTATCCCAGTTGAAGTCCAAGTGAATGACATTGATGATGGAGGTGTGTCAGGAGTTCTTGAATTCGGTGCCATAGTGTTTGTGAACCCTGAGGCAGTTGCTGGCATGCCCCCTTCAATTTGACTAAATATTCATGTGAAAGATTCATTGAGTCATTTATGGCAAGATATTGATAGCGACAGAAAAGCTAAGAATACATTTTTACTGTTTCGGAGAAAAGAGCGAAACATACAATGCAACGTAGCGAGATTTTTTTTTAGGAAAGTAACCCTTCAAGCCGTTCGTTTTCACGTACGCCATACGTGCATCACTTAGGAGGTCGAGTCAAAACTCAGTGCTTGAAGGGTTAAGTCACTTGAGAATTGTTTCCGCATGTGCGAAAAATGACCTATAAATTCGGGGTGATCAAATAGCAAAATTTAACATTCGTGAAAAGTAATTAAAAAAATTGATACAATTAAATTAACACGAAAATTTCTCGCTACACTGTATTTTGGGTTGTATCTGCACTCAGAACGGTAGACGAGGCTAAAAACTTGCATTGCATATTTTCAGGGATTGCAGGTGTCACCATGAACAGTGCGGGAAGAAAGAGGGCATATTGCTCCTGATTGGACCTACGTAACAAATAATCCTCACATAAAGTGAGCCTGTGTCATTGAATTAAATCGTCAGCTGAAAAGTAAATAAATAAATTTGCTATTGGTACGAGTTGGCAGTTGACTTGCACCTGATGTTAGCAGAGTAGAGTGAGGATCTAATGCGCATTCTGCAATTTATGTCATCGAAGGGTATGAGGATTCCTATCGAAGGCAGACACAAACAACTCGGTTTTAAGGAGTTTTAAATTCAAATATGAAGAGTCGTTTCCTAGGAGCACTATCACTTCCATAGGGACTAGTTTCGTGTTGAAAAGCAATGTGACAACTTCATCACTTTCTGCACGCTTAATTTTTTTTGCTTTGAGTCCAAGCACATTCGGGAGTTGTGAAGCAAAGCCTGCCCTCAGCAACGGAAAAAATGGCCGCTCGCGAAAAACCAGAAAAGAAGAACCAGCGAGTATTCGGCGGCGACCCTTCGAGATCCATCGCAGAAACCGGTGTTGCAAACGCGGAAACACGAGCCTCGAGGAAAGGCGGTTTGCGAGCTGTTCGCCTTGATGTCGACGCAGCCCGCCTGCGAAGTGGGGAGGCACCCGGCTGTCACCAACTTTCCTGCGAGAGCAGAATCGAGGGGGAATCTCATTTAGCGAGGTCGATAGGAACTTAGCATGTGGTTGCATCGCTTTTATTCGCTGCGGTTCACCACCCCATCTCCCGAAGATTTGAGCGAGATAGGAGAGCTACCGAATGCTTCATTCTCGTCCAGATGATGCTTAAAATACACATCGAAGTGGGGAGTGCAAGAGATGACAGTCGATCAGGACGTCCAAGCACGGCAGCACTCATTCGTCCATTTCGTAGCCTTCCTATCCATTCGTAAACTTTCCGTTGTCATGCACTTCTCATACTGAGTGAACATTCGTTTCTGAATATCAGCTGGATTAACACCTTTTGAACAAACACGGATAACGCGACTTCTCTTCCTTGATACACACAGAGTATACTCGCCATGCCAGGATTGGAGGGGATTGTAAAACCTGAGAAATGGGTGGTCCAGGACAAATGTTAGGGGTCAGTTTACCGAGTAGAAGTCACGGTCAATATCAAGGAGGAGCCCATGAACATAAAAATAAAACTTTTTCCGGCTTGTCCATTGGAAAGTGAATGGAGACACCTGTTGAAGCTCACTCATTCCGTACTTCATCGAATGGTCTCTCTTTTCGGGCAAGCCTCTTATCTTGAAGCTGTGGAAAAGGACTAGGTCTGAGCCCCATGTTAATATTAGTGGAAAGAGGCTAATAGGCTATTTTCTAACAGCCTATAATTAAGTCTTTGATCCTATGATGGATGACCCACATGGGACTGGATTACCCGAGAAGGCAAACCATATGGGGGATCCTTATCCCTTAGAGGAGGGGTCGGGAACATTTGGCTCGTGAGTCATACGTTCTGGCACTTTGAGTCAAGGATGAAAATTATGGTTGTTCCTCATTTTTCTCTTGTGTCAGAGAATGCATATGTCTGATGAAAATTTTCAGTTCTAAAAATCGTATGTTCACAAACGCTTAGCTCGATCTTAGTAAGGCTCACACGGTCAAAAAGGTTCCCGACCCCTGCCTTGGAGGGATAGCCGAGTCTCTCGCACTAAAAATACAGTGCAAATCTCTGTAAATTGTAAATTCACCGCTTGCGGTTAACGGCTCGATGAACCCAGGAAGAGCAAAAGGCTCAGCCCGAAAGGAGAACGCTCTACGCTCTTAAAACTTTTCAGGTAAAACCGGAGAAACAAGTTGTCCATTGACATGTGAAACCCGAGACGAAATATTTGCCTGATATTTTAAGGTGAAGAGGCTGCCAGTGCAGCTGACAAAGAACCCCTTACGAATAATTCCCATAGGATTCCCATAGGACACGAAATCTATCAGATTCCCATCGGAAATCTGTAGTTTTTTTCCAGGTTTAAAAAAAAAAACGTATGTTAAAATTTACAGGATTCCTGCCGGACATTTTCGTAAGGGAACATTTGAAGTTTCAGATAAATAAATCAATAAATCAATAAAATAAATAAATAAACAGATAAATGCCTCATGATGCCCTCATGCGCGCAACCGGTTTACGCCGTTGAATGATGTGAGAATTGATTTCAAAATAATCACAAACAAAACGGTCTTGTAGATGTCGTTTATTGAAATAGGATATAGCGAGAGGAGTCATTTCTGAGCAGCATATCAACATTTCTTCTTCGGTGAGTGAATTCGTGCATAAGTGAACGGTGAAAACACTGACACTTTTTGACACTTTGATTTAGATTTGATTTTTTTCCCCCCACATCGTTTCTTTTTCAGGAGACTAATTACACAGGTCCTCCCCCGAAGGTCCCCCAAAGCATGATATGATCTTACGATCTCATCTTGTCGTCTCAGGTCTAACCGGAAATAAAGAAAAATCCTTTCCTCGATGGGGTTGCAAATACTGAAAATGTCATACGTTTGATGACGAGTGCATTTTTTCGGTGCGGGGTAATGAACATTTGGTGATACAAGCACCTGTGATGGTACAATCATATTTGGAGAAATCAAAAGTAAGAATTTGATGACTGACTCCAATTTGGCGAAGATTCGTTGTGATCTGGTGGCGGAGTCAATATATTTGCGTGCTGAAAATATTTGGTGCCAAGTTCATTATTATTTGGTGGGTGATTAAATATCTTTTTTTTATCAGTGCAAGCATATAGCATTCCAGAAGAGTGAAGCAAAACCAGCCTTCAGAAGCGAACGAAGAGGCTGCCCACGAAACACGAGAAGACGAGAAGAACCAAAGAACGAGAAGAAAGGGTGGAGGCGTTCTTGGATCCGTTGCAGAGGTCGATCTTGCAAGCGCACTGGTAAGTCCCGATGCCCTGCGAGTTGTTGCTCGGCACGTCGAAGCATCCCGACTGCGCGGTGTCGGTGCAATCTCCGTACAGCAGCTTTCCTGAAGTGATCGAGAGAGAAACCTTTCATCGAGGTCTCGAGGTGCCGGGTTCGGGCCCGTCTAGCACTCGACATCGAGCACTAGAACAGATTGCTGCCGGAAATAAAAGAGCAAAGGACTACGACGGAACGCAGAAAGTGCTGCGGTCGCCGTGGGATATCGAAGCGATTTCGGGGAATTTATTTCCCGACAGCAAGGGTTCTCGTATAGGAAACAGGTTGAGTTTGAAAATCTGGTCGAGCGTCCCTTTTTTTAAATGGACAACTGGCATTCAATATGTATGCGTTAAAAGTAATCCTCCCTTAGTTATAGAGGAAATTTTCATCGAGCCGGATACCAACAAGAATATTTTTCTCTTTTGTGCTTTTTCTGCCGACCTTGGAACTCGAGGTAGGAAAACTATTCCGAATTCAAATCAAATTCTCCATCTTCTTGGTATACGACGATATACCGTATCGAACGACATTCTGACAAACTTGGCACTCGAGCATGAACCCGGGTTCAGCTCCACATCTTAATACTGGAGTTATTAAATATGATGCATGAGGCGCGATTCCCTGGACTTGTGGCACGTTCCAAGGACTCGACCCTGAAGCCTCGCTTCGCGCTCGCCTCACCTGAAAGGCTGGTTTCGTGAACAAGACTTTGATGAAAGGCCGGGCAAATAAATAGAGAAAATAACGCCTCGCCTCTCGCTTTCCCCCATTTTCTCGCAGGCAGGAAAACGAGACTTCTCGTAACGGTTCCTCCGGGCTGAATCCCCCCATATTAGAGAGTGTAACTAGAGGCGACACTCCGAGGGGTAGAGGAGGGTCGAAATATTACAGAGACATCTGGTGGTTTGTTATCAACAACACTTCCATGCAGCGTGCTTCGTGACAGCGGAATCGGGAAACGACTCATTCGAGGATTCGAGCCAAAGGGATCCCTCAACGTAACACGCGTGTCTCGTTGAGTCCGCTGCTCAGCCATGGAAGAGTTGTTGATGTGCGCCCGCTAGGTGGAGGATCGACAGCGACATCTATATTGCGACCCTGTCGATGAATGGGATCCGAGCGGAGTGGAAGCCTCTAGTTTCACTCTCTACTCTATGCCCAGACTGAGACGCGCACAGAAGATACGAGAAAAACCTCCTTCACCTCCTTTGCGATCGTACGCAGACACGCAGGCCGGGTTTCTGAAATTGACCGCACAGGTTTTCGTCGTCGTGTTCCCGCCATCGCAAGATGGTATGCCGGAACCCGCCGGTCCGCAGTAGATGCATTTCAAAGCACCTGTAAAAAAAATTGCAGGAGCTTTTTTTTTTGCAGGAACTTTCATTGCAGGATCGGTGTCGTCGATCACATCTATAAATATCATCTGTAAAGCCCCAATGATAGGACTTCTAATTATCTAATCTCCTACCGAATAATGATTCCCTTGCAACAAATGTAATCTGAAACAGTAACGAGATGGATTCCCTCAGAATGTAACCACTGTTGGGAACGAATGGGAATGGCGTTTCCATACTGCTCTCGGCGTGAGAACGACGTTCTCGAGCGTCTTCGTGAGGAAGTGGGAAGACAATCCCCATAGACATACCAAGAAATATCCATTTTAAAAAATTAATTGCAAAAAGGGCTCTTGGCATTATTAGCCACCCGCTCCAAGTCTATTGCGATAGAGATGTGGTTTCATCCATCTCCCCTAAGTCTTTTCCTTTCCCATATTTCTACAAGTGGATTCTCATCACAATATGTAATCTTTAACCAATAAACGAATCACACTTAAATTATTTTTCGTCGCTATTAATAGGTTCGAACTCGCTAATATGACTGGCCACAAGAAGGATTCAAGGCTTGTGTGAGTAAGTAACGGAATAATAGTTACATTTTCCTCCTCAAAAGGACTCCGATTACTGAGTGCAAATCACTCTTGGCGAAAACTTATTCCCATACTGTAACTATTTGTTTACTCACTCCTTTTGCATTACTTTCACGGAACTCAATCTCGTATCGTCGTGGCAAAAAAGTTTTTGCGAATTCTTGATTCCTTTCGCCGTAGCGGCGATGAGATCCTTCCTTAGTAGCATATAACATTGAAACAACGTTGATTCAATGTTGATTCAATTATATGGTACTAGGGTTACTATGATCGTCCATGTGCGTCCGTCTGCTTGAGTATTTTCGCACGTCACGTCAAGATGAATGCATGTAGAGACGCAGTCAGTTTTCGTGATTCCATCCAGCTTTCGTGGAAAATACTCTCTTGTTATTATTTCGTTCATAATTCGTCGGGCCCGATGATTTAAGCGCATCGACGCTCCCATGACCACGAAATCAACAAATGTTCCGCTCACGGCCGAAGGAAATGGCTCGGTTTACCTGCCAGAGTAGCCGATCCGACGACCGCGAAGGCAAGGAGCAGCTCCGCCCGCATCCTCTCGACTTCGAGGAAAAACCACGAAAATCACGATTAGCAGAGCCGTGTCCACGACTCCAGAATTTTGAAGTCCTGTTTTGTCGTGCCAGACCGTTCTCTGTGTTTGTTCTGGGTGCGTGAGGCGGCATTTCTCCCAACGTTACCGCACAGAAAACGAGAAATTCCATCCAGTTCCCCTCTTATTCATGAGATGAGTTTAACGAGAAGGACACAATTTAGCCGATAGACAGACGTCCCACGTGATACGCTGTGTGCTGTCATCCATCTCCGCTCTAAAAAAGTATTCATTATTTTGCCAGAACTGGACGGGAGCAAGAAGGTTGCCAATTCAAATTCCTTTCCACTCTGAAGCCTGCCTCTCTCTCTTTCTCTCTCTCTCTCTTTCTCTCTCTCTTTCTCTCTCTCCCTCATGTAGCAAGTATGGTGCATTCGAAAAGCACATCTCTCTTCGTTGCGATTGGGGTAAGGTACGTGCATACAGAATTTTCATTTTTATCTCGTGCAGAAAAATGATTTTTCTGATGGTGCAATTTCCACGCAGCCGACTCGAGCGCAGCAGTGTTAAGCAGATATTGATGCTCGAAAAGTAAATCCTGGTTTGTCTCTCTACAAGCGATCGATCTTTACCTTTTTTTTCCCAGAGCGGCGACATCTATCTGATTGGAAAGAAAGTTCTCGGAATTTTTTAAATATCCAGTACAATTTTTTTTCCAGAGCATGCTAGAATGTTCTGCGTGTGTTTATAAGTATAGCACTCCGTTGAATCGTCTCCAGGTTTGGGCAAGCCTTATGTTTCCAATTGTCGAAAATTTGTTGGTCTGATTTCTGAGCTCCATGTCAACGGAGATCGATGCAAACAATTATGAATATAACTTTTTTCGAAAGTATGATTCTGATTATTCCTGATTATCAGGCACGATCGATGACTTGCATGCGACTGGATTTCTCACGAATACAGATCAGAAGAGGATCCATGAATAATTACCCTTTCTCTCGGAAGAAGACAACGTAATTTTCTCAGGAAATGGAAATTCACTGCTTGAGAAACGAACGGAATGCCTGCTAGAAGAACTCCATGAGGGAAATGTTGACCGCGAAAGGGGAACAGACGGCTCTTAAAACCTGTCAGGAAAAGGATTCGACTGGAAAAGGAAAAGAAGAGGGCTGCCCGTGGACATGTCAAACTTCAGACCGTCTCTTTTCCTCGTGTTTTTAGGCAGCGACTTCCTGTAAGGCCTTAAATTTAGGGAAAATGCTGCAAGTTTTCGAGCAAACTAATGGGCAAAAACGAAGCCCGGCATTTCATTTGCCCTAACCAGTTATAAAACTTTTGATCGATTTCTTTAATTTTAATCCAGGGACAAAAAAATTCACGTGAAATTCTTGCTGCTCGTGGTGCAATCCTCAACATTTTCATGGGGTCTATGGAAGTACGTGGGCCTTTCTCTTCCCAAGGTAAACAAAAACGATAGGAATTATTGTTTTTCTAGATGTCAGAATGGAGCCCCATTTGCTTCCTGGTCGAGTGATTTCTTGCCTGGAAAAATCCCCTCAGGGTGACGAAACCGACTCGTCGAAAAGAACTTCCCCAGGACCAGTAGCACGCGCGGTGTACGAAGTCAGACGGTCGTCGGTGAACTGAGGGACATCGAGTCGCTTATACGTGTGCATGCCCTCTAATCTTGTCCACTTTCTTGGATGGGGATCCCCTTTCGACGGCCCTGCCTAGTGTTGTCCATGCATGTCCTGGATCCATCCGTCGAGGATCGATGTCCCACGAGGAACCCATTTTCTCCATTCTATTATTTCCTTTCGCCGCTGCGCTTCGATGAAGTACTCGGGTCAGCACCGGAATCGAAGGCAATTTGCGAACATGCCGAAGGTGTCATTTGCATTCGAAACCACGAAACCGACGCCTACCCAGTCGGTCACCTATTCTGCTGAATTCACGCCTCGGTCCAGTCATTGCCCTTTATTCCTATTTTCGATCCGTTAATTCAGTCGTCTTTCACAGCTACGGAAGATGAATTACATCATATCGTAAGTGGGAATGGGAGTTTCCCTTCTTGGAAGCTCTTGCAGGCAATACTACTACGAAATCGTCAGGCAGCCATCCCCAGTCTGCACAGTGACGTCGATGCAACGTTGTAAGGACGTTGAAGTTTCGATGCCCATCGTGTCGAGTCGACGTCGAACATCGAATCGACATCGTCTCGATGTGGAAATCAGACAGGTCTGAAGAAGCCGTTGAATGACCGTGCATGCGCCATTCGACTGTTGAAACACTTCGATGCATCGGCGCGATCTGAATCCATTCGCTGTCGATACGTAAGATGCCCCTCCCCCATCTCGACAGAGACTCTGCCGACATTAAAGAGAGGCATCCCAGACTCGTACAAGCAGGAGGATGATAAAACGATTGCAGCCGATGTAATAGCGGCTAGCAAACGACCCATGGAACCACCTGCGCCAAACGTATAAGCGGTGAAAGGACCTTTCGAGCTAGAGAGGGGAGGCTTCCGCGGAGTCATATCAAATAAGTGGACCTTCTTCTTTCCAAAACCAAGCGCAGAATTCTCCTGGGTCTCGATGGGTTGGATTGCCTCTTCCGTCCAATGTATCACGGAATTATAATTCCTCCTCCAGTGTTGTCTGTAGAGAAAATATCAAGTACCGTTCTAAAAGGACCTGGGTGGCGTGCCTGTTGCATATATGAGGTAACTCACTGTGTTGGCGATCTGTCGCCATCTCGATTCGGGGTCAGGGAATTTTTTTTTTTTAATGCCTTCTCAGACGTCTCGCGCAACATCTCTTGACGTAACGTCGACCGGACAGTAACCGAGTAATATTGATATTTTCAACATCGTGTCGACCTTTATAATACATTGGATTATCAGCATCAACATCCCCTTAAAATCATCGAACATCTTTTCAACGTTAAGTCAATACTGTCGTGCAGTCAGGGCTGTTATCTTGGAATCCGAGGGATTTTTCATATTTCCATGCGTTCATGTCGTTAGGAAAACATTTTCTTTTCAGTTTCTTCTTGATCATAAAATTGTCCTAGAGTTGCTTCATTATGTGGTCGTATCGAAAGTATGCGGAACTGTCACGAAGAAGTAATGCTGTGGCCAGTTTGCTGCCTAGCATAATTTGCTTAAATGGAGTTTACAATTTTTTTAAATAATCAGATCACAGGCACCATCACCGTGTTGGGCCCACGTTGACCACGAGAAGAGGAGCATGGGCCAACATCCCCGTGGGCTGCCCAGGTTGGCACCACTTCCGCGCTTCTAAGGTAGCCAACATATGTCCCATTTGCTGGGGAGCCATTTATCTCATCGATGCGAAAAATCAAGGTTCCCACACGTTATGGGAGATGGCGCAAAAAATAGATATCTCGAGGTATCAGGAAGTGATTCAAAGTGAGACCTCGGTACTCTTCATGCAGTACCTGATTTTTTCCCCCAGCCCACGCAGGCGAAGACCTAAATTTCTCAACTTAAACATGTTAAACAGTCCAGGGAGACTCCCCGCAATCTAGGAGGAAGCAATGTTCATTTAGGGGTACCTGACCAGATGGAATGAGAAGGATTTCCTCCTTAAACTTTCCATTGCGGTAGCTGCTCCGGGTTCCTCATCCGGAAGATCCGAATGAGATGAAAAAGAAAATCTCATTGGATCTTACCGGGACTTACAGAGCGGGAGAAGATCGAGATTTGTGAAGGATGAAATCACAGCGGGATTCTATACCCGTGTGAAATGCGAATGTTTCAAGATAAGAGTTGTAAAATTACCGGTAATGTATTAATTACCCGTAATTTACAAGTAATTTATCGGTAATTACTGGCATTTTACCAGTGTATTACCACTAAGTTACCGGTGCTCCACGAGTGCCATCTTAAGCAAAATATTTAATTTTTTTTAAAGTCCCAATATCTTCTTTTTCAACCATATATAGCTAAAGCAACATCCCTCTCGGGAAATCTTATAAGAAACAAACTATGGCAGAGAACTATAGAGATGAGGATATAGTGTGCTGCTGAATCTTTTCAATTTTTGCCATATTGAGCACCAAAAAAAGGCCAAATCTAGAAAATGCGCTAAAAGTATAGGTAAAATATTTCAAATATATAAATGAACTGCCCTCGCTGTCAAAACCTGATTCCTCTAAGTTTCCAAATGCCTACTAACTCAAGAGGTCAGGTTTACGTGACCCTTTCCTTTAAAGATCACTCCGGAACTGCCAAAGAAGAAGAAGAAGAAGCAGTGTTTAGATGGCAGGCGAACTTGAATCACCTTTCACCGCCTTTCACCCTTTCCATCATGACCTTGGAGATAGTCCAAGCTGTTTAGTTGCACGCATCATGAATGATACGGTCTTTGAAGGTGTCTCATTACGCGAAGCAGAAAGCTACTTCAGAAAATTATTCGAAAAAAAGAAGAGCGGTGGAGCATCCTCGGCCACGAAAAAGAAAATGGCCGGGATTCCAGTGTCCCATTCGAGACAGAGTCATTCATGGATCTCCTATCATGGAATTCCTTCCCCAGCCAGAAGGGGAATGAGACAGGGCCGTAGGGCATGCGAGGAAACATGCGAGGAAGCCAACTGAGTTACGTCTCATACGTCTTCCCACTGATATAGTACTACAGTATACTAGTACTATACACGGACGACTGTTGCTGTATTGCCCTACAGGCCCACAAAGATGACGGCTATGGCCGTCTCGTCCGTCGACGTCTTACGTACTCCTAATGAGCTTCTTTGGATTTTTTAAAATTCATTCAATCAAATTTCACACGATTCACATGGGTCATTCTAAACAGCAATCCGTTCTGAACTTCATGGCGTTTCCTAAAACTATTCAAAACAGATTTAAATCTGATCCAGAAAGCCCGTAAGGCTGAACCGATAATGATTAAAAATAAACTCACCTCTGCTATGAATGCCAAAATGAAAGTTTTTAGTCTAAGACTGAACTCGTTTCAGCCTAGGTAAACTAGAACTCGAAGCTGTCGGATGCAAGGAGCACCATGAGCACACCACCAAATGCATTGTAGTGAAGCGGTCGTCTTTTGCGAGTTACGTGGAAGGCACATTATGATCCTTAAAACGATGCGCAGGCACGATTCCAAGTATATTATGTGGAGGCAGGTCATCAGTTACATTTCCGTCACTATTCAGGCGCAGTTCCACGAGACCCGAATAAAAACGAAGTCCGGAAAAAAAAAGACTGGTGGAGGATGAAGGGCGACGCGATATCTTGCACTGATGACCCCAGTGAGGCTGGGGTCAGGGCTATTTTGTGATGACCTAATATGAAACAGTCGCGACTCTCATTCGCTTCGAAGTATTTTAAATATATATTTTCTTTTCACAAGGTTGGATCGAAAAGTAACGACAGATCTTTCTTTTCCCCAAGTGTCCTATCCGCGACAAATGCCTTCCAGGGTAGGTGCTACCATAGAGCGTATATACCTGAGGGGGCATGGGGCAGGGGCGGTTGGTCCAATCCGTCCGCCATCTTGGGATTGGAGAGAATGGAGGGAGCCTTGAAACGACTGTGTGTTCTACTGCCTTATACGACTTTGGCAAGGCCAAATTCGTATTCTTGCTTGTATAGGTGTAGTTCGGCTAGAAGTCAGCCCCCTATGAACTCGGTATCCTAAGGTAGACCCGTAAGGGCTGCGACCTAGGTCGTCTTGGGCCAAGCAGTTTTGTCTTAACTCAGCGGCCCTAAAATTTGTTTACGTTTGAGAACTGCTGTTTTCCGTGTGGCACAGATGCGTCGATTCGACGTGAAACTTGGGTGCAAATGTAGATGGCAAGATGCTACAGTGTTTTTCACCTCAGTTAGACAATTTTTCACTTGACTAAGACACCAAATCGAGGAGTATTCAGAGAGGAGGCGAGGGCGCAGGTGCCCCTGGTGACTAGCGACATCTTTCTTTTCTTCGAATATTTAGGCTTTTTCATATGCATCAAACTATGTACTGGATACGATGAACCGCATGCATAGCCATGTTGTCAACGGGAGACCTTCCTTGCAGTCTATTTAAATAAAAGGCTCTAAGTTTTCAATTTCCCATCGGTTCAACGATGTAGAAACACTGGATCGGACTTCGATGGACAATCCCAGATCCACGTTAGATAGGCCTACTTGAGTTCGGCGTGGGGAATGATACTTCAGAACCCAGGTTTCAACGATGTAGAAACACTGGATCGGACTTCGATGGACAATCCACGTTGGATAGGCCTACTTGAGTTCGGCGTGGGGAATGATACTTCAGAACCCAGGAACGATGCCCAAATCTTCACCTGTTTTATTGAAATATTAAGGAAAACAGTAATGGGTGACACGAAAGCCTAGTTTTTCACGACATTAAATTAGCACTTCAATATGTTGTGTATTTGGGAAGGTTCATATTTATTTTCCTCTCTTTAGCAGGAAATTAATCATCATCGTTGTCGCCAATGTCAACACGACATCTGCACTTAAGAATGGAACTCCTTGTTTCTGCGTCGATCCGCTATATCACCCTCACCATGCACCGTTGTCGAAGTCAAGTGAAAAACACAGTAGTATCTCATGCTAGTATCTCTCTTCTCCATTTCCCTCTCCCCAGAGGCTGGAAAGATATGGGCAAATGACCAGAGAGCGAGGCTTGAAAGGCACAAAGGAGGTGAAAGGCGAAGGTCACGCCAGTCACATGTGGCTTCTCGCTTTAGTAAAGTGAACATGTCAAGGAAGCGTCCTGCACGTGTGACGCTACTGAATTTTTTCTGAAAACGAAAGGACAACAATTCTGGTAAAAGGCGTGAATCACGCACAGGTTAACGAATTTCCAGTTGCGTATCTGCGCAGTGAAATTTGGGCAGAATTCTGAAATAATTTTAGTGTATTTTGAGCTTTTTCAGATACCGAATGTACTTCAATCATTTAGAGTTTAAATTCCATTTCCACCATTCTATGACACTTTATTTCATTTTTTTTGCTCGCGTGTTCGGGCTGTTTCGCGTTTTTGTTGAGCATATTTCTCCTGATGATCTGATAACGCCTTCTTGCATTCAGTGACTTTTGAAAAACAGGTCATGAGAACTTATCCGAACCCCCTCCAAACGTTAGGGCTGGTTGCACCACTGAACCTACCCCAAATTGGAGCAAGTCACCAAATTTTTATTTTTGGATGCACTAAGTATGGAAGCATCATCACAGGTGCTGCAATCACCAAATCTGCATCACCCCACACCAAACATAAGAGGACCCATCAAAAAGTTTCAGAACAGGCCTTCATACCAAAAAAACTACTTAGTATGAACACGAGTATAGCTTCCCTTCGAAATAGCTCCCTTGGCCCACGATACACTTCTCCCGGCGTCAGTAGCGTATTTTAGAGGGGGACAGGAGGACAAGCCGCCCGCCCCGACCCTCCAGCCAATTACTCCACTGCCCCACGTTCGTACAGAGCTTGGAACAATGACTGTAAGCCATTCTTGGCAATCACCTTCAACGCGTTGATTGTAGCTAATTAGAGAGCGCCTGTGTCGTCGAAAATGCGGCTTTTTCAAAATGAACTTCATCTGGAAAATAACGTGAAGTCACAAGTCACGATGTGAATAGGAAGTGAATAGGAAGGATGTGGGACCAATGTCACTCCACGATTGGTTAGAAATTTCATGTAATTACCATGGTACTGATTGCGGCGGTTACTGCAGACAAGCTCAGGACGGGCCTGCACAGTTTCTTCATTACAGCAGTTCAATGTCCTAATTCTCGTCTGTGTGCGAATGGCACAGTCGATTTCGCGAAGGGCAGGCATCCTTTGAAGATGACAAATGCAGTGGACGGCCACCGAAAAGCCGTACTGACGTAACTGTGTGTCAGGCCTTCCCTGTGCTTGTCTGCAGTAGCCGCCACAATCAATCAGTACCATGGAATTTCTAACCAATAGTGGGATGACATTGCTCTCATGATATCCCTTCACCATCCTCAACGTTTCCCTCAAAAAAATATCAAGAATCACTCGATGTCCTCGTATAGACTCGGTAGTCGACATACGCAGAGTGTTACCTTATAACAGTCAGAACAACAATCCGACTATACCTTTTTCCGCGATGAGTTGCGCAGTCAATGTGCATAGCAGTCCGTAATGCTTAAGCAACTAGATAATAAAGGAAACATTGCGGCATGGTGCCTAATTTTTAATGGGTTACGAGTGCTCCTATTCACTGCCACAGCTTGTACGCTGTCCAAAGTCAGTTCGTTGCTTGCGTTGTTTAACCCTTGGTTCTACTCCTGGTCTGCCCTGAATTCAAAGCGCCCAAAGATACTGACCGGTAGGCTTGGATGCAGCATGACAGGGCCAGACACACTTATAAACATCGGATCGCCTGGCCCCTATGGTCGATTTATCGATTGGCACCCTAGTAGCACAAAGGCTATCGTGGTTCTAATTATCCTGGACGACGACCGATCCGGTGTGGAGCTTCAGAGTCGAACTCATCATGTATGTATTGGTTCGTCTTGGTTAATCTCAACAGAAGCCTGTAATCAAATTTTAACATGTCTATTTTGCTATTAAGTATCCTTCAAAGGCACGCTTCAATGCCACAGTTCCTGTTCTGAAAAAAAACCAAGTGCAGTCCATGAATGAGACAAGTGTGATGAGTGCGGCTATTTGCATTTCTTTTTGTGCAAGAACCGTTGAGTTCAGGAAAAATATTCCTTTGTAAATAAAGGCTTGTGCTCCATCATACCGGAAACGATTTATATTTGAATTTCATCACTCTCATTCTACACCAGATGAGTAGCAACATGTCAATGACATAGACCACTCTGTATTTGAACAAAAATCAGTTGATAAGTAAGTCTCTTGGCGTTATCTAGGAAGTACCACCACGGGGTCGCTGACCCTACCGACTTCACGTAAGCGTGGGTGGAAAATTTCTTTAGAGAAGTCCAAGCTTCCATCAGGGATGATTCACTGCAGAAGTAAATTAGGCGTCTTCTCGCTTGGGTTATGAGAATCTCGTTTGAGTAATTGCCAGAAGGCTTACCTGCTGTTCATTTAATTTACTGCGCAGATTTGAGCTCATAACTCGTGACCACGAGCAGCCATTGGGTCGAGCCAATGGACGCTTTCATTCTGCCAATCGATATCTATTTAATGGCATCCATGACGTCAGAGGACGCGATTGGGCACTTCCGGGCAGACTCCTTTCATGGAATCTTCATAGATTAAAATTTTCAACGGACGAATCATGCAAAACTCTAAAACTAATTCTTTGCCTGCTTGCTGCATAACTGTCATATGGGGTTCTCGTCTGGGAACTAATCACAGCTGGAAATGTGTCCCGCATATTTTGTGCTACGAAAACGTATCATCCACACCGTTGCCTGCCTGAAAATGCGTACACCCTGCAAATTCTCCTTTCAGTATTTAAAGTCTCGGCTTTTCCATTATTAGCGCTTCGTGTCACATCTTAAATTGTGCTGATCACCGTAAGTTGATCAGCATATACGCTCTTAATGCACACTCGCATAATACTCGACACCAATGCATATATATTGCTCAATCATCATGATTAAATCCAAGAAACATCCACGAACATTGAGCTTGTCATCCTACAACCAAGTTCTATTAGCGTGCCCTCTTTCTCCGAAACGATCTTCAGTAAGTAAATTAATTATTATCTGAATTTCAACTCACTCTACTCATTTTCCGAAATAAAAGTTGTATTTGTGATTGGTCTAGTTGACACTGATAATAATAATTTGTGTGCTATGCGCTTCCTGAGTCATCGTTTTCTGCAGTCTGTGAAGGCCAAGGTCATCTGTTGCAGTGGCATCGCCATGTTCTCCTTGTCAGGGCGTGTTTACAGTCGCCTCTGGGTGGGATCCATATCCCCAAAGAGGATAAATCAATCCAGCGTCATTGAATTTACCCGGTGCAACGCAGGGTGAAGTTAGATCCGTGGAGCATCCAGTTGTGGAGGATCCCTTCTGTGAAAGCAGTGCCAGTCTGTTACGCTTGTGCGCTCTTCCTAGTCCGGGCTTTCGACTTCGTGGGAGTTCCTGGGCTAGACTCAGGGCCGCTCGCAGAGTCCGGAGAATGGATGGCAGGTGAGTTTCTGGGGTACTCACCCCAGGCTGGGCAGTGAAGGTGTGGGTGGCGACAGGGAGGATCATCTTGGGAAGCACTCCATAAGGGGTTAGCAAGCAAGGTCATTTTATGTCAAAGCCCTTTCTATTTCCTCCCTATCCTGTTTAATATTTTCTCCATCCAATCCTGTTTTCAAGAAGGGGGGGGGGGGGGGGCGAGGGGGTTCAAGCTCCCTGACTGTCTGGGGTGATTTGCCATATACACTGGTGGACAAAATTAAGGTAACACCATTTTTCGTCAATATTTTAATTACAATAGTAAGTTAGAATGTGAAAATACGTTACTATACCTACTTTTACATGCAAATTCCGAATATCCAATCGAAATTGATTTACGAGCGTTACAACATGCAAATTAGTGAAGCCTATAAAAGGACGGCGGCTATTGTCTTCTTCTGAGCGTGTCTGTTGGAACATGTAACTTTTCGTTCCATGATGTAATTATCATGACTCTGTTATTACCAGTCCAAAGTTCCTCCTTTTTTTATACGCTTATCGGTAATGATAAATTGTATCTCTGTACAGATTTTCATTGATATAACTCACAGAATAAAGACGTTATTCTGGTTTTTGTGACTGCTACCTTAATTTTGTCCACCAGTGTAGTTAATGTTACTATTCGTGGGCTACGGTGTCTGAATTCTACGCCGTAGACCGAGTTCATTCTCGTGCTCTACTGCGATGCACAGCATATTAGACACTCGAAGCAGTGCACAGCAGCGGGTCGTTTACGGACTGCAGAACTGTACGTTGCACCTGCTGCTTGTATGCTGCATGTGTAGGGATGGATTCTATTCAATTCCACATGTTGTACGGCACGAATATTTTGCCTGACAACATGCGGCATCCAGCTGCTGTAGAGCTTATTTCCTGATGCATTATAGGATTACAGTCCAACAGTTGGACATGCTGGATTGGATTTTCAGTACAGTATGCGGCTGCAGCATCCAGCATCCTGCACGGAATGAGAATGAACTCTACCTTAGTGAAAATCACCTACAATCCAAAGCTATTTGCATTGTCATTGGCTGGAGCTTATCTGTTCCTTACTTTCCCACTTTCAGCCTACAGTTAAAAAAAAAAGGTTCTGAGTAGACGCAGACTCAGAGGTTCTGAGTAGACGCGGACATTAAAAATTGTTGCAACGTGCGAGGGGTGAGTGAGACGCGCTATTTTCAGCGTGACGGTACCTTACGCACATCAGTAGGGCCGCATTTGATGGTATCTGCAGCCTTCGAACATGAGCCGAAATTTGACCCTTTATGGGGAAAAGATTGTGCACCACTTTACTATAGGATTTGACTCTGCCAGCCTATTATATATCTTCTTGTTACGTCTCCTGCGACGTCAACTCCACTCAACCCTCCTCCCTCCCGCCCCCTTGTGGGCGCCCTTGGCTAGACTCCCAAGCAGGAAATAATTAATTCCTAGCGGATAGTGGCAGAGGGCATGTCCATGCATTTTCCCAATTTCATCACTGGTATTCAAGAGGAAGAGAATAAAGTTTTTTGTTTCCCGTCCCCCAACCTTCAGGAAACTGGCTGCGTCAGTGCTCGTTTCGTAATTTCCCGGATTGACCCAATATGTTTACGAAAGCAATCGCAAGTCAAGTGAATAAAGTGCATGATAACGTTTTACGAATCAGCCGGGAAGCGACGCTTTCAAGAGCACTCGACTCGCGGATACAGATTAGGTATTAAGGGTAAGTGGGGGAATGTGCCCATGCCTAAGGGGACAATATTGCGCAGCAAAGTCCGCTGTTGAACCTCCACAACTGCAAAGATCATCCTTGAACGCCATGGGTCACTTCACATACACCCTGCCGATATTTGCAAAGCAACTGATCATCGGGTACATTCGATTCGTGATTTCAACGTAAGGCGGGCAAATTATCTCGGGAAAACACATTCCCCCCTCCCCAATTACTACAGGGTGTTAAGAAAGTTGTGTCCCATCACAATATGCCTAAAACCTCAGCAAAAATGTGAAAATTAGGAAATTTCTTATACACAGCAAAAAGGACAGCTAACTGATTTAGAATCACTTAATAGTTTTCAATATAGCCACCCTTGGTGCAAATGACAAGGTTCAGATGACCCATGAAAGCATCGACTGATTTTCGCAAGTCTTCCTGTGAAATTCTCTCCCCATTCTCTGTTCAGGGATAGCTTGAGAGAATCCAAAGAATGGCGTTTTGTAGCTTATTTTTTGCTCTCCAAGATGGACCAAATTGAAAAATCTAAATCAGATTTTTTTTAAAAGCCACTCAGCATCAAGGGGCAGCTTCTGTAATGGTCTGGGCCAGGATTACCGCACTCCGCTCGTTTTCGAGCCTGAGAAGATGAAGGTCAGTGCTGATGTTTACCGGAAAAGCATCCTGGAAGACTGCCTGGTTCTGTGAGCCTCAAAATATTTCGATGGAGGACTCCAGCAGGACTCAGGGCCAGCTCACAAGGCACGGATGACCCAGGAGTGACTGTGGACGAATGTCCCTGACTTCATTTCGATTTCACAATGGCCCCCTTACTACCCCAATGTGAACACCCTAAATTTTCCAATTTGGTCCATCTTGGAGAGCAAAGTGTGTGCTACAAAGCACTGTTCTTTGGATTCTCTCAAGCTATCCCTGAACCAAGAATCGGAGCGAATTCCACAGGAAGTCTGGCGAAAATCAGTCAATGCTTTCATGGGTGGTCTGAACCTTGTCATCCGTGCCAAGGGCGGCTATATTTAAAACTATTAAGTGATTCTAAATCAGTTAACTGTCCTTGTTATTGTGTATTTAATAAATTTCCTGATTTTTTAATTTTTGCTGAGGTTATTGGCAAACTGCAGTGGGACACAACTTTCTTAACACCCTGTATGTAGCTTATTCCCAGTTAACGGGGACTCTGTGAACTAGTCTGAAACTACGGTTGACCGAAATTTTAATTTTGAGGCGGGCTTAATTTGTCGAACGTCAGGATCCTTAAAAGTCTCATATTTGCAAAATTTGCTAAGCTTGCGGTCTCATTTCAAAAAGGAGACCATGGAAATTTCTGGACGTTGCTATACACCCGAAATACATTTATGCCAGCGATGAACTCCCTAAAAATGGTAAATTTTATGCAAAAAGCTCCAATTTTTCGTTAGTCATTGCTAGTCATTGTAATATCTGCTATTGAATTCGCAGTAATTTCCGTATTACTGGCAGCAAGCTTCCCACCTCTACCTAAAGTTATATTTTGACCATTATTCTCAGACAGACTGGTAGCATCGTGCTTTGAAAATTGCGGAATCGACCAAAGCGTCTTGCCATTATTCTGATATGCTTGATCCAAATATCACGAAAAAAATTACCAATGACTTTCCCTTAGATGCACTTTCAAATGCTTCTGATCGAAAATTGGTTCCCTGCTCTGACTCGTTTGTTTTCAAATCAGACACCCATTTATAATATGATATGAAATAATTTCCCCCTTTTTAGGAGTGCGGTTCCTTCAGTCGACTAATAAAATTAATACAAATCTGAAAATATCAGGGAGAGATGGGAAGAATGTTACCAGTTATACGGGAATTACTGCGATTTCAGCAAGCAGACACTCATAATGGCTGATGAAAAAATGTCACTTTTGCCAAAAAATTTTCATTTTCATGGAGACGATTTTAATTATTGGCATCACTGTATTTCTGGTATTAGGCAATATTCCGAATATCCTTGGTCTTTTGTTTGAAATGAGACTAATCAAAGTGATACTTTTGTAAATTTTCTAGAAATGAGTGTTCCAATGAACCCCACTTTTGGCAAAGCAAGCCTCGGCCCCCAAAATTGAAATAAATCTACTGTTTATATTGAATGTAATGAAAACTTTGGGGGGGGGGGGGGGGAAAGGCGAAGCGACTCATATTATAAATACCTATCAAGAAGAAAAATCGGGAGCCGAATAGAAGAGGGTGATTCAGTGAATTGTAGATGGAATGACTCATGTAGTACAGTGTTAACTTCACTTTAACACCCGTAAACTCAAAACCTTTGCTTTTTATGGGTTTCCCAAAGCAAATACAATTAGCGTTTCTTCAGGTCGTAGAAGTTACGTGAACTGGCTATTCTGTAGATATATCCCTAGAGTTGAAACACTAGTAATAGCAGTGCCCTTATTATAACTCTCCGCCAAATCACTGCGCAAGTTTTGTGCACGCATTATAGACTGCAGAATTGCGTCGTTTGGTAGTGACACCTGTTGAAATAAGGAGGAAGTAATATAGAGATCGAAATTCACTAGGGGTCCAAAGAGTTGCGGAGCGGCTCGTTAACATGGACATTCTCTCGGCAGCCTTGAGAGGGAGCACCATCTGGTTAGAGCCCTCACTAGACGCCGTGGCGTAGGATACTCGGGCAGCTCCCTGGCCACGAAATAGGACGTAGCACTGCTCGCAGCTGGCTAGGTCTACGTGGAGGGCGGGGGAGACGGGCGACAGGGATTGGCTTCGATCTCACGCAGAGGGAGGGAACGGCCTCTGCGTAGACCCTAGTCGGCCTTGTGCGATCCTCGTTCTCTAGTCCTTGGGAATCTCCATCCTCCTTACATCTTCACCTCCCCGCCATCAAACTCCATTACGTCGTCCTTCAATGAGTGACATCCAAGCAGGTTCTTCCAAGAAGGTGATTTTAGCCTTCATGTTATACGCTTTGGGAGGCCTATCATAGTTTAACGTTAACGTTAACGTTAATGTAACGTTCGTTCTGCCTTACACAGGCATAGGGTAATTTATGGCCACGCTGATAACGACTCCCATAGTAAGTGGACACACTGTACGCAAACCGGGAAACACTAGTAGTAGGTCCTCGTACGGGAAGATGTTGGTAGAATGATTGAAAACGGCCAGATTAACAAATTATGCTGGATTTAAGCCTCACTGGCCAACAACTGAAGACTGGCCGGAAACCGGGTGCTTACCCGGTACCCTACCTCTACTTTTCTATCATCGAGCTCCGTTGGGTCCTTCATTGAGTGTCAATCAGTCATGTTGATATTTGGGTTCAACAGTTCTCACTGAGGAGATTTCTCTTTACTCCAATACCCATTCATGAGTGGTGTCGTTGGTTAGTCAGGCGTTGGAAGTGTTTGTAAAAGTGGTGATCAGTTTGGTAGGCCTGGGCTATTCATGCTACTTTGACTAGGCCGGACCTAAGCATGTTGACCTGGCATTGAGGTTGACTATTGTTCAGGACCCAACGTTAGGACAGCAGCTGATTTTATATTGTAGCTGATACAGACCTGAACTGTCAGTTCAGATAAATTGACCTTTTTTGCATGAAATTGCATTATGTTATGGGAATTTGTTTTGGCCAAAGCCAATTGTAGACCTAGGCAAGTTTCTCTATGACAGGCTAATGCTGGAAAGTTGATCAGGCTGGGCTTAACTTCAGGAATTTTCATGTCCAAAACAATTGTTTATTGGTACTGATGAATAAGACTAAAAGAAAAGCACTAAGTATATGTCTGGAGAAGGCACAGCAGTGGATGAGTGGCAGTGGTATGCATATGCAGGGTGGCCACAAAGTCTGGAAACATAGGATATATTAAGATAAATTCATGCTATAAATGGAAATGCCAATTTACTTAATCTGGTTCAGCAACACTTCAAAATGTCATGTTCAAATCTGTATTGATTTAACAGAAGAACATTTATTTTAGTTTATTTGTTCATTATCATAATATATCCTAAATGTGATCCTATGTTTCCAGATTTTATGGCCACCCTGTATTTTTACACACTGTCATAGGCCAAGCAGTGAGAATGTCATTGTACTTTGAAGGAATGGATCAGTTGGGTTAGAAAATGGTTTCAGCCCAAGGCTGTGATGTGTTTGCTTTCTCACTCTTTTGTCCCAATACTAAAGGAATATGGTGGTTAAGGTGCCATTTTGCAGGTCAATACAACTGCTTACTTTTCAATTGAATCATAACACACATGAAAGAGTTGTTCATGGATTCCCACAAAACATTACCAGAATTTGCTTATGGTTAGTATTTCCCGAGATAACTGTACATAACCGTTAAATGTATGACTGGGAATACTTGCACTGCTACAAGAGCACCATTTTAAATGATAGGAACAGAGCATAGCATACTCTCTGTCCTTGCCTCCATTCTAGCCCCATCCTGTATGACCTCTGTCCCTTCCACCCATAAGATTTTATAATTTAATCAATTCTGTAATCACTTCAGAGCTAGAGACTCAGACTAACGTTTCACCAGCTTTTTTGAGTTTTCCCTAAACCCTAGTGCACCACTTAGAACTAACTATAAACACATACCAAGGGAGCTGCTTTCCTTCTATGTTGGGCCAAAAGAGTGAGAAAGTCAACCTATTTTGGAGAATGATGGGTCAGTTGGATTAGAAAATAATTGCAACCAAAGGCTTTTCCCTTTTCTAACCCAACTGACCCATCATTCTCCAAAATAGGTTGACTTTATAATAGGAATAAAATAGGAACTTGGTACAGAAGTATTTGTTGGCCTGATCATTTAGGAAACATTTTACTTTTGATATATCCCCTGGGGGCCTTTTGAGTGGGAATCTAAGAAAGGGAAATTCCATTATACCACATATGTGGGTTTGAGCATTGAAAACTGTTGTTTCGAATCACATTTTCTTTTGTTGAGTGCCAAAGGTGCAACCATTTCAAGTTTGTTTGCCTAAAGAGCTAACAAACTTTTAAGTTCAATATATAAAAGTAAACTCAGGCAGTTACTTGAAGCATTGAATAACACACAAATGAAGTTCTTTATTCACTTGAAGTCCTGTGTCCAAAATAATATTGTATATTCAAAAAAGTACCAAAATAATGCTATTCTAAACATTTTGAAAAAAAACCCTCCCAAATAAACATTCAGAATAAAAATTCAAAGAATTTATGTATTAGCATGTTTTTTCCATTTCTACCTTCTCTCTTTTTTTTCCTGGTATGCTGTCTGTGTCCTTATAGATATATCTACAGATTGGATACAAATTTTGTTATTCAGATTAGCAATATCTCAGGATTTTGAAATGTTCACATTAATTTTTATGTAGCTCCTATGGAAAAAGCCGAGTGGAGATAGGGCAGGGGAATGTGGAACCCACTAATTTCCTCTTCTCTAAATCTACCCATCTTGAAATTTCATTGCTCCAATTCCTGACAATGGTAGCATAATGAGCTGGGGCACCATCCCATTAGAAGACTACTGGATCTTGCAATTGAGGATTTCTCTTGAAAAAAGGCCTATGTGCAAAAGAAACAATTTGAGATAAATGGCAGAACCCTGCAGCTGGTCAAAATTCAGTTTTCAAATGATATCTTAGATCTTTTTCCAATTGAACCTGGGATTTCAATGAGTTTCTTTTTCTCACATTGCTGGGATGCGGGCAGAAAGTGTTTATGCACATGCATCCTTTTTCCATATCCATGTAAAAAAATTTTCTGGAGTTTTCCCAGACAGTCTTTCACCATCTCTTTCCAGTTAGAAATCATAATTTACTAATTAATACTTCCACAGATTTCAAGTCAACTCTTCCTCAAAGATTGGCAATAAAAATGTGAATATTCAGGAAAAGTTTCATCCACTAATTTCTCATCAGTGATCCATTATTAACCCTTATCTGGGCAAGGTATTTTTGTGACACAAACGGGCAAGGCCAAACATTTTTAGAATTTTTTTCCTTAAAAGCAAATCCAAACTTTAAAAGTTCGTTTCTGAATCTATGGATGACTGTCTATGAAACCCATATNTTAAAAGCAAATCCAAACTTTAAAAGTTCGTTTCTGAATCTATGGATGACTGTCTATGAAACCCATATCAAATTTGAAGAATATTTTAAAAAATTTGCAGTAATGAAATGAAATATACCCTGGGGAGTCCAATGGACTCCCCTTGCCCGGATAAGGGTTAATTCATTCATCTAAAGCTGCAACTGTTTCATGGATATCACCAGCTTCTCAAACCTTTCCAGAGACTTGGATGACTGGGCCTCCTTTTTCCCCTTTCCTCCTGTCTGGTTTCTTCCTCATTCTCACTTTCAGTTCAAAAGAATGGAATTATTTCACCAGAATCATTCAGTAATGCAGGAGCTAATGGAATATTCATGGAGGCAGCCATATTAAAATTGTCAGGCAGTTGGCTTGCCATATAATGAAAGCATAGGAAAAATTTTCCTTTGGTGGATACAGTTCTTATATACCTGCTGATAACCCTATCCTCTGACAAGTTACACGAAGCAGGGTGTAGACATGGATATGGAGAAAGTGCATGGGCACTTGTGCCCTTTTTCTAGGGAACTCCTAAATTCCACATGTTGCAGTTTAGGAAGAAAGTTTTCTAGCATGTATCAACAGAAACAATAGTCTCATCAAATAAATATAATGAAAATGTTGTGCTGTGTGATGCTAAACCCCATGTTCTCTTCTTAGAGTGATGAAAATGTTTTTAAGGATTTTCATGGGCTTATAAGTCATCCTCCTATTCTAGGAATTTAGAAAATACTTGAGAGCTCTGAATAATTGATTTGAACTTGCATGTGGACTACATAGCCACCAAGTTTTGCTTTTGCATATTGAATACTTGAAAATGATCAAAAGTTAGAAATGATTCAAGATGGATTTTAAATGGTTGGTGGAATATATAGGTACTAAGGAAGAAAGTACTCAATCTTATTAAAGTTTTTTTTTTTTCAAGAAGCATTCGAGTTACAAGTGGAGTCATGGAGGCTTGTTAGGTAGAATATGAATATCAGTCATCATGGTGGAAACATGATGGAATAAAGGAATGTACAAGCTGGAGCAGGTGCTGGGAATGGGTAATTCCTTTCTTGGAAAGGAATTATTTCGCTACTGCCTTCCGGGTGAAATGGTTAAACCCCAAACCTTTAACAGTGAAGTAAAATGTTGAAAATATGCTTGAATCTGTTTGGTTTTACATTGCAGGTCATTTTACTTATTGCCCATAGACCGAAAACTCGAAACTGCTTTCCTCATTCATGTCACTTGAACCATGTGACATTTGCAATTTGTCTGCCATGCGATTACAACTCCGTTCGGTTATGATGAGATCTTGAGTTACAGATAAATAAAACAAACCTCTGCGGACAATCCGTAGGTCCAAAAGCATGATTTACTTCAAAGTGGGCATAGACGGATTCTTCACGGAAATGGACAAGCCTCTCCATCCGAAAGTGTGTCATGGACCAATATTCAAGTGTTTCTTCTAAACGCAGGTTTAGGCGCGGATACATAAAGAATGTAAAAACACATATGGGGGGGTCGTGGAGTGCGTCTTCCAGGCCTCCCAGGAAGAGAGTCGGCCTCCCATGGACACTATGGAGAAGGAATGCATCATCATGAAGCCATGACCTTCCCTCGCAAAGGGAGGAGAACAACTAGTGTCTGTTGACGGAAATCGCAATGGGTTCTTGACCCGACTGAATTGCACTGCCCAAGACCGTTTCATTGGCGATACATTCCCCCTCCCTGTTGGGCGGTTTGATATTGATTTCTTGTCGATGGCGAAATGTAGACCCCGCGAAATCCACGTATTTTCTTCCTCTCTCTCTCTCTCTCTCTCTCCCCCCCCCCCCCCCCCATCTCATATCTTCCTATCCCCTCTGTCTCCCCCCTCCGACCTGCGGGGGAATAAACGATCGTACCCAGCGACCCCAGAGTGAAACGGACGTTGGGCACAGCACGTAGCAGCGAGGCGGAGGTTCAATCTTAATGTGCTTTTGTGTTACGAGTCGAGTTCCTTCGTTGATCCGAAGGATAAGGGTTCAAACGATGGTCATTCCAGTTGAGTTGCTTTGTATTAAGTCTTAAAAACAGTTTCTATATGCGCTGTTGACTTGACGGCACTTACAAAGGAGCGCAAATTTACCGTAATTTTGTTGTCGGGCATTCTTAGGTTCCGAAGTAGGTTACTAGGAAGCTTGCTGGTAATGCTTACTGGAAGTAAGTCGTGGATTTATATTTTTGACCGTTTAGAAGTTTGGGATGTGTGAACGTGATGGCTTCCGGTCATCGTGAACTTTCCGGATGAAAGCAGGGGTTGAGTTTTTTGGTGTTCAATTGCATGAAAAATTCAGTGCTCCTTCCCCTACCGGGCACCGCCAGACATTTGCACATAGCTTTATGTCTCATTTTTCAGCGCCAACACTACCTTTTGATATCCTTTCAACGTAGTATCCTCCCAAGCGTATGAAAGATAGTACAGTATGCCGCTTATGATGGGTATCGATTGCCTATCTCGTTTTGCCCTCGTGGGGAACAATTTTCTTCAATTGTCTTTCGGTATAGGTCGCTTGTGATTTAGTTGTATCTAAAGCTGTGCAGAACGCCCTTATCCTTGACATTACGTGCTGGCACCATCATCCGCACTGCTGTCGCTTTGAGACGTATTTGCTTCACCTCATCAACAATGTTAAATGGTTTGTCTTCTTTCGATCACATTTGGACATGCTCCAAGGGCGCAAGGAGCGAGCTTTCATCAGGGACCTGAAATGGGTCAGTGGTACGTCGCAGCGCCTCAGAATATGAGGCCATGGAACAGCCTCATATTCTGTCTCGGACGGGGAGGAAGATGACTAGAAGAGGATTCAGTCATCTTCCATATTTCAGTATCGTCCTCCTTTGTCACGGAATCAGAGGATCGACGACTGAATAATGCCTCACTGTCACGCTAGGCCTGCCTAGTCTCATCCGTTTCGTGCCTCTGACATCCACCTATGTTCATTTTTCGCCTTGAACATGCGCAGATTTTTTGACGTGTAAAAAAATCTGCGTATCAACTCTGTCTACAGTCGGTATTCGTGAGTGCAGGAAGTAGTGTAAGGACATTTAAAGTGGAAGTGCATTTCAATAAGCGTGAATTGGTGCCGCATCGGCGAGTGAGGACGAGTGAGAAAGATATTTCGAGGGGTGTGTGCCAATGAAGGATGCCAAAGCTTCACCATTCGCATGCCAAATGTGTTCCTTGTCATTGAAATCAGATGCGAGGACGAACATTTTTTGAGGTGCAGCAAATAGAGCTCCGATTCAGGTGGGTTGTCTGTCCATTTCTCTTCCTAACGGCGTTTATGGTGCTTGCCGAGAGCTGCAGTGGGAATCTCCTCCTCGAATGCTGTTTTACGCAATTTCCTGCACAGTCGGGAGAAGCCATGGTCATGTATCGTTGCCATGAAAGAAGGGCCGGCAGGGGGTAGCCGTAGGCCTCGTCCAATTCCCAGAAGAGAGGGAATTAGCTGATAAGAAAGCCATTGCAAGGTCTTATTCCTCCCAAGATACTCGAGAAGTACGTCGCAGGATAGATCTGTGGGACGAGGAATGCGCCTGCGTTGGAAATGCGTTTCTCCTCCCACCCCAATATGCTCCACGTGACACATCAATTGGCAATACCCTGCAATCCTCCTACGCTCAATCCTCTGCGTCCTGTGACTCGTTTCACCCTGCGAAATAAAACTACGCGACTCCCGCCCTCTTTCATATCAAGGTGCAGATCGTTGTGGAAGATTGTCGTTCTGTTGTGAGGGCTCAGTTAGGATCCTTCGGTCGTTTGTGCGTCGACAGGAATAGCATCTTGGAACCGAGGTTCTTGTGTCTCGTGCTCTCCCATTTGCAAGAGGAGCTATCTTCTGGGGCGAACTCAAGACACCCCCTTAGTGTCACGATTGCTCTAGAATGAACAGCAGAAGTAACTTTCAGTACTGAATTCACTGTTATGATCGAGCATGGGAGCTATTGGATTTCAGCCCTGGAATTCACTTTTAACCCCAAGTGGGGAGTTTTAACGGCTACCTCTGTCGCTCTAGGTTTACGCCAAGAGGTGGTCAGCGCATTACAGAGAACAATACTGTGAATGCATTAAAGGTGGTCTCCCTACTTAAGGGATTAATCCTTTTTTTTTTCTTCCCATTTACTCCATCCTTGTTCTTTGAAATAGCACAACTTTCTCTCCCTGAACAAATAGTGTGCAAGGCAGGAGTACTTTGGATATGTCTAAGTAACTTGTTTGCTGTGCATGACTTCAATTTAAAAAAAGAGGGCAACTGATAGGTTGGTAATGCATAATTAGTGCCATTGAGGGCTAATAATGCCTAATTAGCAGCATTAATGGAGGTGGATGAAGTTCCATTGATATAGGCTAAAGCCTGAGTATCTCTGAGCTTGTGAAGGTTAGAGATTGGATTATAAACTGTCATGTGCTTTTTTCAGGTACCTGGATACCCAAAACTGGAGTACCCACAGAAGATGAGGAGGGATGTGAGCTTTGTCTACTGCGCAGCGCAGCACAAGTAGAGGGCTTGAGAGAGACACAAGGAATCTCACAGCCTTAAGCTTCTTCCAGTTTCATCAAGTTTTGCCGCTGACACAAGCCCCACGTCTCCAAGTCTTGTTCATGCCCATGGGTTGAAAGTGTCGTTCTAGTGAATTTGAGTTACCAGGAACGGTGCAAGGTGAGAGAGTGAGTGTCTTTCAAAGAAAGTAAAAGAGAGACAACCTTGTGATCCTGCGTTACCTCGGATGGTTGCAACAATGACCACATCACAGACACAGACATCTGGGTCATCAATTGTGCCTACTTCAAGGCACAATAGTCGCCAACAGGCATTGCGCCCTGGTCCCTCTGAGATTGAGTACAAGAAAGCACGCTTCCTTATCACAGACAGGCCCACGGATTCTTCCATCAAGATTTATGTTGAGGTGAAGTTTTGTTGGTTTCTCCAATAACACTGGTGTACTCATGAATATTAGCATCATCTTTATGGCTGCTTTGCAGGAGCTAAGGAAGCACAATGTGAAGGATGTGGTGAGGGTTTGTGAGCCAACATACAAGACAGAGGAGCTACAGAAGGAAGGGATCTCCGTCTTGGATCTGGAGTTTGATGATGGAACTTCTCCTCCTACTAAGGTAAAGTAGAGCTCTTGTGAACACCTACTTCCAACTAGGCCACTCTCTTTGCCTTTTACTTGGTGCTGTTCACCCCCCCAAAAAAAGCAACCCAGATGGAATCCAATTTATTTTTCCATGTAGTAAATCATCACTTACCGTTTCTGCAGTTACTTCCCCTAGTTTTAGTGAATTTGTTCTAAGAGTGAACTCTTTTTCCACAATAATAGGCATTTGTACATTTCTGTGTGAGTTGTGATGCTTTAAAAATCCAGCAAATTGTGCAAAGAATTTGCTGGAGGGTTAGGAATTCATACTATCTCATGCAGCAAGAAAAAGTAAGTTTCAAATTTTTGCTTGAAGGCAAAAACCAAATGGAGGGAAAACCCTGGTTTTACCACTGGAATAGTCACCAGTCCTGGGTCTTGCTTGCTTATCACTGATGACTTTGCATATTGGTCAAAATATGCATTTTTAAATTGCTTCTAAGGTATTAACTTTTTTTTTGTGGTGAAATTTTTCCAGCCTTCATGTTCTTCAGATCTCAGGTTCCTATATGATAAGGTTTCTCTTCCTCTTATGGATTCCTAGAAGTAGTAACAGGATTTCTTAGGCAGAGGCTGCAGTTTTGATACTTCAATTTTTGGGTTATGGAGTTTCTTGATGTCTACGCTCAAGACAAGAGGAGACTGACCTACTTAACTTTTAAATACTAACAAGTCATCCCACAGCTTGGTAAGGAAATTGTGTATGCCAGATACTTTCTCAAGGACATCCCAATCCAAAGAAACACATGAGTTGACTAGAAGTGAATTTGCTGGATTTCTTCCTTGAGGGTGTGTAAGACAGTATCAAAGCTAGCCATCCCAGCTTTCTTCCTTTTAGAATTCTCAAAGATGCCATGCGTCTTGCTGTCTGCAGTTTCATGCAAACTCAATGATAGCTCACCACTATTGTTTCAAGGCCCAAGCCCAAATTTCTCCCCTTTGAATTGGCCATGAAGGCATCAAGGAACAGCTGTTACTGAGCAGATGCTGAGTGGAGGATATACCTTTTCTTCATAAAGCACTGCAGGTAATCACCCAAATGATCAGAGTCTCTTCACAATGGCAACTCACCAGATTGAGCCTTGTGAATCTGCTGGGTTTAGTGGCTTAAAGCCAAACCAGATGGAAAAAGTTCACAAGTGAACATTGGTCAATGGAATGGCCCACCCTAAACTGCAAGGCTCCAGTCATTCCTTAAACACACCTTGTCATACACCCATGCTACAGAGCAGCTGAAAGCACATCTGTAATGGGGAGGAGTCCTACTCCTCCCTGGACCAGGAATCCTTTCATTTTCTTTTCACTGCAAATAGAGATGTTGGTCATGCTTGCATATCAATGGCAGCTGATTAAGGTATTTCTCACGAAATATCCTTACCTGTATGGAAGGTCTAACCAACTGATCTGTGTCTTTTTTCACATGATGCAAGGCAAGAAGTACAGGGTGTTCATATTTAAACGCAACACAGGGAAGTTTATGCCACCTGTTTGTGGATTTCAGGGTGTGCCTTATAGCGCTTGCTGAACTCCACCTACTGGCGGCAAAATATTCTCTATGTTGCGTTTAAATAGCCTAATAACTTTGTAATATGGGACAGTTTTGTTCCTTCAGACAAATAAATTACTTCATAAAACTGAACAATTTGTTATACAGTACTTCATTATAGAGAAACTTTTCAACATGCCTGTGAATGTGCAGACAGCCAGGAACTGGAAAAAAATTTGTGGCAAAGAAAAACTATTATGTAGAGGTTCATTATATCGAGCATCAACTGTAATAAAAGAGATGTTATAAATATTAAATATTTAGGCAAGCAGAGAGAGGATTAGAGCATTTAGGATTGTATTTATATGTTCATTAATAATTCTGGAGAGGATGAAATACTTGAAGAGGAGCATGGATATCATGGTGACGATCAGAAAAATGATCAGATGATATGGTGATCAGAAAGAACATACTGATGGACTTTTTCTGGGGCAAAGGAATTTACAAATATGTGTTTTCCTTGGTGATTCTCTTTCTTGGGATGGACGTATCCTGCAATATCTATTCAGCTCTTGCCAATTGAGAACATACAATTCTGAGTTATTAAGAGTAAAATATTAAGAAATCACATGAGTTTCAGGAGGAACCTGCAAATGAACCCATAAATCTTTTCATATCTACTCATTATTACTTTCAGTGAGAGGGAAATTCCCTAAATGGTTAAAGACAAACATATGATACATACGTGTTTGAGTAAGATATTAGGTGTTGGAATCCATTTCAACCATTATTTTTAAAAAATTTTCACAGGCTCCATTCATTTCTGTTCATGTTCATTAACTTTTTTTGCTCTGCCTCAGAATTCAGCTGGAATTTTCACTGGCATAACTTAATGTTTCCTTATCCTGTGCTTTTGGTATCATTCTGAAGGTGTAGCTTTCACTAATATAAAAAAAACTGATGTGATATTTGCTGTCTGTCACCAGGTAGTGGAAGAATGGTTCCAGCTCCTGAACCGTCGGTTCCGAGAGGAGCCAGGGTCTTGTGTTGCTGTCCATTGTGTGGCAGGGCTTGGGAGAGCTCCAGTTCTTGTAGCACTTGCTCTCATGGAGTTAGGCATGAAGTATGAGGATGCTGTTGAACTCATCCGACAGTAAGTTTGACCGGTCATCAGAATATATTTTCTATTTCATCTATTGGCCTTGATTCTGTTTTGACAGCTGATGATATTGTTGACTCATTTTGAGCTGATATTCTACCTGTGTACTACCCTTATTTAAAAATATTTTCTCAACTTGCAGGGAACTGGTTTTTTGTTGACATTCTCTTCTTAGTTTTTTTTTTAATAGTAGTTTTCAATCAGCGCCCAACATGGCAATGATGCATACCAGTATTAGACTGAGTTGAGGGTGCATTCTTTATCCTTTGAGTGGATAGTTCTGATCTTGACTGTGCATGTCAGCTACCAGGTCTCACTTTACCTGCAATCAAAACTATACAGTAAATACCCTGCTTAGCACTACCCTGTATAGCACTGTTTCATTATAGTGCTCTTGATTCTGGAGAGAAAAATTTTTGCTGAAAACCAAAAAAATAAACAAAATCCAAGTAAAAAGTTATGAGTCAGAATATTCACAGCTCAATTCGCATCTCCATATATACAATGGTATAATGACTTTTAGCACTGATTCAGTTGGTGCTCTCTTCTCCAGGAACACATCCTGAATGCTAAGTGGGGTATTGCTGTACTTCATCTGTTATTGACCTGTTTGCCTTTCCAAATAGTCACCTGATTATTTGCAGGGATTTTTGCCCCATATATTATCAGTCAGCATCTTTATTGGTCATCGTCAATTTGCGAAGTCATAAAATTTGCACTGTCTTTTGATATTCTTTTCATATTTTGGTAATTTAAAAGGACTGAGCTGTGATTGATTAAGAATGTGTTATTCATGCATTTCCATGTTGGTTTTCAGGAAGAGACGAGGGGCAATCAATCAGAAGCAGCTGGAGTATTTGGAAAAATACCGTCCCCGCTCTCGCCTTAAGCTCAAGAATGGGCAAAAGCCATCTTGCTCCATTCAGTGAAGCACTCCAACAGTTTCTGATGGTGCAGAAAGAGAAAGAGAGAGATATATCAATCCATAAAAAGGAAAAATCACAAAAAAAGGGAAAGGAGAGAAAAAAAAATTGCTTGGTCTTTTTGGAGGCCCATGTTTGCTGCCATTGCCTTGCCAGGCCATGCAAAATGCACCTCACAATTCCTTTTACCTTAACCAGGGCCTCATTTTCGACATATGCAGGATGCTGAACAATGCCCTTTTTTCATTTGGTTTTATATGTCTCATGTGCTGTACAGCATCCTGTACACCTCTGACTGTGGTATTTCCAATAATCTCTGATATTGGCATTGTTTTGGCGTTATCCTGGTACTTGCTATAAGTGTAATATTCTTTGCAAATGTCTCTTTAACAGCAGAGAAGACTATGCACACCACTTACTGTAACTGAAGGCCTGCTGCAACAGCCTTTGGAGGCAGGGTAGAGCTGTCCATTGGGTGATTAATCCATGGTTGGCTGCAGGCTATCTGCTGCCAGACTGATAAAAACTTCTGCAGTTAAATTTATTATAGGACAAAATTGAGTGTAAACAGTGGTACTGTTAATTTCCATAATTTAAATCACTGAAAATTAATTGCAGCCATGGCAGCCCTGCATGTAGTATGTTATGGCACCATAATGAGAACTCACATGGACTTTTATAATAGGTCTTAAAAAAATGTTTTCAAGTTTGAAAGCAATCTGAGGTATTGAACTGTATCATACGTGGCTCTGTGTATACGTTGCATATACAGCTGACAAGGTTAGCCTATGCAATGAGTGGAAGTAGAAATCTGCCCCTCCAATGATGAAATGGAGCCACAAACCTTATCCTAAAAAATGTTCAGTCACTCTTGTACTCCTGGCACTGAAGTGTTTCCAGACTGAATTTGGATGAAGTAAGCTGAGATTTTGAGTTTAAACAATTTTGGGCAAATGAATTTTTATGTGCTATCACATGAGCTTGGATCAGTTTAAAAAAGGTTGTACATTTTCATGGTATAAAATGGTTGGGAAATAACTTATGGTTAAGGCAAAGATAATTCCCAATGGACAGCTCTCATGCAGGGAACTCCCATTGCCTTCGTTATTTGAATTAATATTCAAGGCCTTGTGCTCTGATTGGAGGAAAGGCATGCAGGGGAGTAAGGTTCTATGGTTGCACTATTTCTTATTCACACTTTTTCATAAATTCATTCATCAGGATGAGAAGCAATTCATATGTGTCAAAATGATTCTTTCAGTTGTAGTAGCATGTTTCATTTTCATGTAATGATTTTTTTTCAAAGGGCAGGAGGATTTTCCCTGGAAATTGGCCTCCAACAAATTTCCATCATTTGAGGATATAATTTTGTTGCCAATTGAGCCCTTGTTGAGTTTGTGACAAAAAGCCAGGGTCATCATATCTTTATCATGTTTACTTTGACCCATGATGGCAAGACTCACCAAGTGCTCAATTTGGATGTGGTTGTCCTCACTTTTCTCAGGGAATTTAGATGATACAGTGCAAGTCTAGTGCATGCAGTTACTTATGTATCAGTAATGAGTTGAGTGGGCAGCGTTTTTTCCACTCATATTGGCTCTCTCATACTTTCTTATGGAACAATTCTCATTTCATTACTTTTTCTATGGAAAGCAGCATTGAAATTCATTTTTCTGATTATATTGAGTATTTTGTTGGGAAGTGACAAGAGTGTGTTGTTCCCATGAGCTCTGCTCACTCTTCAAAAGGAGGGATTTCTTCCAAAGCTCATTCAGTGAGTACTTCGAGGGACTTGTTACTTTATAGTCTTTCTGTTATTACTTTGTCCATCACGATCACAGATGCACTGTTACCTTATGAAGGAAATAATTAATGAGAAGGGACACCACGTTTTATGTTCTCCTAGTCGATCTATTGGAAGTCTGTTGGAGGCCAGGAAGTATCTCACCTTCTCTTTGCACTGAGCTGGAAAATGAATGAGCACTTAAGAGCCCAGCATTGGATGTGGAAGGTTAGGTTGGAATACAGTGGCTTGTCTGTTTATATGTCTCACTGTGTCTGATTGAGGAATTCTGTAGTGATGTGGCTTCCCATCCTTCTTTCAAATCCCCCCCCCCCCTTCCCCCAAATATACACTTCTTTTTTGGAATAAAAGAAATGGTGTTTTTGTAAAACAGCGCTGTGTCATTCTCCTGTAGAGGGAAACTGAACCACGGCTAAAATCTCAATGTGAACTTCATCAGCGCTGCTCAACTAGGGTGAGGTCATCTACTAACCCGACGTCCTGGAGGTATGGCGATCTGGAAGTAAAATTCTAGTGAGTGCCTGACCACCATCAGACGAAGACGTTCAAGATATTTTAATGAGGATTAGCCGTGAACAGCGAAGTTAAAGGAGGGGGGAGAATTAGGACAATGAAATTAAAGTCTAGGAAAAGGAATTGAGATGTCCCGGTTCACACACCTCCATCAAAGATTACTGTATCCTAACACATTGAAAAACTACCCGCGGGAATCCTCAATCCCTGCAGACGCGACAAAAAGCCGCACTTACGTAACCAAGCTATGGATACACATGCTTGAACCTGTTGAAACGTGCGTCCAAGACTCCTGTCGTTCAGATGTAGCTGAGGAGGCGCAACTTTGACATGTTCAGGGTGTTCATAAGAAAATGAAGCAGTTAGAAAATATTAGTAACTTTTAAACGGCTTCTTGTGAAAAAATTAAACAAAAACTGAAAGATAAAGAAACTGGAAGCTTTTTTTTCTGAGCCCTAAAAAGTAAACCTTTAGCACCTCCGTACCATCTGTGGACAAATGAGTAAGTTTCTCAAGAAGCGTGTGCTCGGGGTAAGCAACGGCAACCATGCAGCAGAAGGCTCAGAGTGAACTGTGGCTTGCAAATGTTGACTACCACGCAAATGCAGCGCGAGTTTGCAAGGAAACACTACTTTCACGCAATGCCACCCCAATTTGAGGAAACTGCCAACATCCAATCCACAAAGGAAATTCCAGTCTGTCCGAGCGTATCAGATGCAGATTCTTCAACTTGTTTGTACCACCTTGCGTTGACATGGACGCGAAAACATTTGCGTGGCAGAGTCAAATTTTGCAGGCCACAGCACAGATTGAGCCTTCTGGTGCGCGTTCTCCATTGTTTACCCCGAGCACACGCTTTAAGAGAAGTTTACAAATTTGTCAAGAGATGGCACGAAGGTGGTCAAAGTTTACTTTTTAGCGCTCAGAAAAAAAGTAGAGTTTCTTTATCCTTCAGTCTTTGTCTCATTGTTTTACGAGAAGCCGTTTAAAACTTATAATTAAAATTTAAAATTTATTCATTCTTTTATGGGCACCCTGTATAAAAACAACGATAGGTGTTTGAAAAGTAATGTCTGTTTGGGTACAACATGTTTATTTCAAATCTTACAAAAATAAAATCGGACACATTGATAGAGGTGACATAGAGGAACAATTTTCTAGTTTTCTATTTAATCTCCGTTTGACAGCTACACATTGGCACCACCTCTCAACTCAACTTTCAAATCCTCTTGTAAAATTCCACATCTTCAACCACTCCTTTACAGCAGCAGTAATTTCACCCGCATTAACAAATCGTCTTCCAGGCCTCAAGTGATTTTCACTTCTTTGGTCAAAAATTGTTGGCATGGAAGGCAATTGGATAATGCGGATGAAATGGTTTGCATCGCTGCTCAGAATATATTAATATTTATTACATTTGTGTGCAATGATCTTGGACTCCCGTATGGTAATGAACGATGAGAGTTCTCTTCCGTCGTTCCAACATTTAGACCGGGTCGGACCTGTTTAGAAATCTTCCCCCTTTTAGAGGAAGTTTTAGCAAGAGTCTGGGCGAAGAAGAGGCTTTTTACTTCAAGACTGCTTTTAGATTAGAACAAGTTTAGATTTAGATTAAGGTACTATGGGAGGATGAAAATCGACCCCACTGGATCGAAATTCTGCTTTATAATTATTGTAAGGGACCTCAAGAAAGGGCCTTGGAGCCAATTGCTGACTCTCTCAGGTCACGCCCGGGGCCATGATTTGAGGTCAAAGGT